>VMDO01005277.1:0-113723 GCA_007922755.1 Pedetes capensis
GGAACCCAAGGACATATAGAAAAATACTATATAGTAAAAGATAGAAAAAACTTGGATGGGAAACTTAGGAAGGGGGGAGGGGGGAACATAGAGGAGGGTAAGGGGTAACCTATATGAATAATGCTTATCAAATTGCATATATGAAAATTGCCACAACGAAAAGCATGTCAAAATGAATCACATTATGATGTACATTAAAAATTTCTAATTAAAAAAAAAAATCTCATTCGTATTTTGAATGTGATTGTGCTAAATATATAGATTAGTTTTGGGAAAATTTATACTTTTATAATCCAGGAATATGGTATGACTTGGTTTGTTCCTTTCTTTTTTGAACGCCTTCTCTTTTTTACCTCAGTAAGTGAAAATTTATACTTTTTATTTATATAGGTCCTGTGCATTTCCTTAAATTTATTTCAAGATATTTTAGATTTGATTGCTGTAGTAAATTGACTATTCGTAGGTTGTATCTTATAACTGATGTTTGCTGATTACAGAAAAGCTGTTGGTTCTTCTACATTTGTGAGTTTATGAATTGCCTACATTTGTTATGCGCATGGATAGAGAAAAAAAGGACGAGAAACTCATATTTTAATTTTATTTTGTTAGATTATGAGTGCATTCTCATCTTGATTTACTCTTGTATCCCTTTCACCTATCTCAGGATTTACCATGGTACATATTTGATAAATATTTGAAGAATATTTCTTAACTTTCTCAGTTCTGTAAGTTTTTCAGTTGTCTTGTCTTCTTTAAGAATAACAATTATATCATCCCCAAATAATAATAGTATTCTGTTATTTCTAGTATTTGCACCTTCCATTTTATTATTATTTTGACTAAAACATTAGTATTAATGTTCAATGATAGTTAACACAGTAGACATTGTCATTTTAGTCCTGAATTTAATGGGACAACCTTTAGTGTTTTACCTGGAGGTAGAAGCTCATAACGTCAGGATACTGGACCTCATTAACTTTGTGGCTGTGGAAATGGAAGGGGAAGAGGAAGTGAAGTTTGAGGGGAAAAAATATTTTTGACTACTATGGAATGAACCCAGGGATCTTGCATGTGCTAGGCAAGTGCTCCACCAGTGAGACACACCCATAGCACCTCATCCCTGTCCTTGCTTTAAAATTTTGCTGCAAGATCTTGCAAAGTTGCTTAAGCTACCTCTGTCCTTGAACCTGCAGTCTTCCGGACTCCCAAGTCACTATGATTACAGGTGCCTAGTGGGTTTTTTTTAAATTGCACTAAAGATAGTGCAATATAAAGATAGTGCAATAACTAAAGATAGTTATTTTTACTCCACATTTATTAGAATTATTTTGCTTTAGAAGCAGGAGTAGATATAATACATAAGTATTATTTTTCCAACCTTGGTTTATATAATAACTTACTTGTCCATGTATTGTAGTGTTAAAATATTCTTGAATTATTGGAATAATCCCTCTCATTCTAATAACTTATTGCTGCATTAATTTGCTATTTTCTTGTGATTTTTGTCTGTATTCATAAACTGGATTTTCTTTTGTGTGTTTTGTTTGTTATGCTATTCTAATAAATTTTAAAATGTTCTCTTTTTTTTTCTGTGCTATCTATATAGGAATTACCTGGTCCATGAAGTTATGGCAGAACTTACCTACAAAACTTAACAACAGTGGCAGCCTTTTATTTTCCCTTTTTTTCTGATTATTTAATATTTTACAAATGTTCTAGGAAGAAAATGTAGTGTGGCAGGTGACCAGTAAGGAAACAAATGACCTGATTTCTCACTCTGCAATGAAAAGCACTTATAAACTTTCTGGTTTATGTCTTTCTAAACATTTTTTCTATGCATAAACACATTTAAATATACATATATAAGTACTATCTATATACATTTCAAGGGCTGGGATTTAGCTCAGTGGGTAGAGCACCGTGCTGCAGTCTCTGAGGCCCCAAGTTCAATTCCCAGCACCACAAAAATGGGAGAAGGGCCTGGCAATCCACTCCCAAGGCAATCCCGAAACAGTCAGCCATTGAAAACCCTATGAGGGTCGCTATGAGTCGGATACCGACTCCATGGCACCTAACAACAACAACAACAACATATACATTTCATAGGTTGTTTTAGAAATATCCTGCTCTATGTGTTATTTTCTAGTGTTTTGAACATCTTTCCACATAATTATAATAAATCCACATCATTTTCATGGGTTGCATAGTGTTTTATTATATAAATATGTAAATATTTATTTAACTGGCAACCCAGTCCCAAAAATCAATCCACCATTGAAAACCCTATGACCCCTATGAACAACAGAGAAGCACTAACAATAGTGTTTCGCCTGTTGTACATAAGGTCGCTATGAGTCGGATACCGACTCGAAGGCACCTAACAACAACAACAACAACAACAACAACAACAACAACTATTAATAAGTGTTTCCATTATTTCCAATTTGCTTTCCTATGTAAAATGTTGAGTGAGCCTTCCTATATACACATCTGTGCTTAATTATCTAATTTCTGCCTCCTGTGACAAAGTCCTACAGGTGTAACTACTGGCTCCAGAAATAGTGAGCATTTTTAAGTATGCATTTTGTCCAGTTACCTTTCAGAAATGTTTAATTTACAAAGTATAAGGGTATCATTTGCCCTTAACTATCGCTGATTGCTTAAAGGATATGACCTGATGATAGATTGGCATGTAGCCGAGGGAGGGCTCTTCTTCCTGACTGGGATGAATGGGGGAGACCTGGAGCATCACAGGCTGTCATGTTCATCTGGTTTATCTAACTAACCACATCGCACTTTGGTGCCTTGGGCAGTGAGGAGACATGGGGTGCGCTCAGAGGCTTATCACCTGGTCAGCATTTCCACACTCCGTTCCTCCACCCTGGTGAGAACTGACTTGTGCTGTGCTGTCTGTCACCATGCCTGCTTGGGAATACTAGAAAGAAAAGCCTCAAGTTTGGAGCAGTACTTTTTAAATTATTATTATTTTTAAATCAAAGTAACATTTGTTGTATATGAGAAAAAGTTGAAGGAGCACAAAAGTATATAAAATGGAGATGGAAAATTTCAGCCTCACTTTCCAGAAACAAACCACCATTTGCAGTTTGCTGTTTCCCTTTCCAGGCTTTGGTTGGCTGGTTGCTTTCAGGCTTATCGAATGGGAAGGTATCATTTTATCTTCTGACCACCACCATTGACAGCAGCAGAACTAATGTGGACTGAAAGGGGGCTTTGCTTACTTTACCATATTTAGTTTCCTAACATTTCTCCCATTACATGTTATTTTACGCTTGGAGAAATGGGAGAGAGTTCAAGTAAGCTTACTCGAGCTTGATAGGTCAGTAGGTAATGAGTGGCTGAACTGGGGTTTGATCTCAGCCTGTTTCCATGGTACCTGTTCCCCTGTCTCAGAAACCTCATTTATCTAAACTTACTAATGTGGCAGCAACTAGCTGCATGTGGCAGTTCTCATTTAAATTAATTTAAGTGAAATAAAATGAAAAATCCAATTTCTCAATTGTACAACACTTCAAATGCTCAATAGGCACACATGGCTAGTTACTATTGAACACAGATGAAATCTGAAAATTCACGACATAGGCCTTTTTCTTTTCTGCATCCTAGCATATTTTGGGGCTGGGATTTCATTCAGTTGGTAGAGCAGTGCTCTGCAGTCTCTGAGGTCCCAAATTCGATTCCCAGCACCACAAAAGTGGGAGAAGGACATGGCAATCCAGTCTCGAGGCAATCCCAAAACAATCAGCCATTGAAAACCCTATAAAGGTCACTATGAGTTGGACATGACTTGATGGCACCTAACAACAACAACAAGAAGCATATTTTAGTAGATTTATAGGTTTTAGGTAGATAGCTGTGTTCAAGAAATGAGGCAAACCTGCCAGGTTTAAAATTTGATAATGAATTATTGATCATCTGTTTCTAGCTCTGTTCTGGGACTGGGATACAGGTGCTTTAAGGAATATATTTCATTGTATGGTTTAGATTAATCTAAAGGCGAAAAATCCGGAACAAAAATGTTCTCCCTTTTTATTTTACTTTTTTCTACTTTATGTGCCAAACCACAGTCTGTTGTTAAAAGTGCATTTCAAGAATGTCACAGCAGAATGGGAGGAGGGCTAACTCTGCTACCACCCTGCATTTCAGTTGTGGCCAACTCTGAAGCCTTCGCAGGCCCAAGGTGCCTCCCTTACTGCTGTGTACACATGGCCTTGTGGTGGTGGTTTTCTTGTTATTGAAACAGTCTCTCTAGTCTATGCTGGCCTTGAACTTGTGATCCTCCTGCCTCCACCTCCTGAGTGCTGGGATTACAGGTGTGCACCACTATATCCATTTTGTACTTGGCCTTTTGGAAACAGTGAGTCAAACTGAGTGAGAATACTTGTGCCCAGGGCAGAGTTGATACAGGGTGGCACTATATAACTGAGCATAGGGTAGAGTCTGGAGGAGGGATTTATAATCAATTTGGTTTTTATTACAAAGTTCAAACCTTTAGCTCTTGAAGTTGCTCATGAAAATTTTGACAGTAAGCCAGGTGCGGTGGCGCATGTCTGTAATCCCAGTGGCTTGGGAGGCTTGTAAATTCGAGACCACAGGCAGTCTGCGTAATTTAGTGAGACCCTGTCTCAAAAAGTCAAAAAAATGGACTGGGCATGCAGCTCAGTGGTCCAGCACTTGCAAAGCATGCAAGTATGAGGCCCTGAGTTCAACCCCCAGTACCTTAAAAAAAAAAAGGATTTGACAGTCAGAGAAACCGGTAGGGGATGGATGTCTGTGTCCATGGAACACGAAACTGAGAACACACTTTACTCCTTTTTACCGTACAGGCAGTAGGGGCTCAGTACATGCCTGATCAAGACATGAATGGGAACCTTTCACATATTTAAAGGAACTGCCTCAGATTTCTTGGAAAATCCATTGGATTGGACTCGATGTGGCTAGAAAGTAAGCAGGGATGTTTTCCAGTGCTGCAGAAACTATAGAAATCCATTTTGTGGTTTCTAGTATATTAGTAAAACTCATAGTAAAGTCATAGCATATACTAATATATATTTATGTATATATACATGTTGTTACTGTTAAGCACTGTCAAGTTGGTGTCTGACTCATAATGACCCTATGTACCATAAACAGGTGAAACACTATTGTCAGTGCTTCTCTGCTGTTCATAGGGTTTTCAATGGCAGATTGATTTTTGGGAATCGGTTACCGGGTCTGTCTCAAAAGCCTACAGCACCTGATGTTCCCAGGAGGTGTCCTATGCAAGTACTAACCAGGCCCAATCCTGCTTAGCTTCCAAGATCTGACGGGCTCAGACACCAAAGTGGTACAGCTGCAGGTGTATATATACATATGTGTGTGTGTGTGTGTGTGTGTGTGTGTGTGTGTTAGTGTAATCTCTCTTCGATCACTTTTGTCCTTTACTCAGTATAGGACTGGACGTTTCAGTTACTTATGGCTTTATGGCTATCTGTATTTTTTGACTTTTTCTGTTTATGCCTTGGCCTTAATTTTATTCTTCAGTATCAGGAAATGGCAAATCGGTGGGCGCATGAGACTAATTGTATAGGGAGGCAAGATCTTGGGCAGTAAACAAGTTAATTCCTGAGTTTAAATTGGAAACTTTGATGGTTGCATTAACTTTCAGTCCAGCAGAAATTCTTAAATTGCTGCTTTAGGGCCCTGGATGGTAATTCGGGCGTGTTAGGAAATTATAGGGAGTCACAGCAGTGTGAAATCATTAAGAGAGCCGCAGTTGTCTTTCCCACCTGCAGGTGGCAAGGCCAAAGGGGTCGTTGGAGGGGTTGGATGAGACCATATGGGCTCCTTGGCTGCATTCTGAAGGAGTTACTGCGTCTCCTGGTGCTTAGAAATAGCAGCCCTGGGGGCGCATGGAGGCCAAGGATGAGCCTCAGAGAGCAAATATACTTTAATTTCTTCTGGGAGAAAGTGCAATCTTGCCATAATTCTTAGAAAATATTTTCATTTGGAGTAAGTGCTTGTGCTCTGCCGTCATGCATCACCAGGGAAAACAGCACTGTCTCATATGGGCTGCTTAAGTTACGTAGGTGCATTTGCTGGTGGCATCACTTCCCCAGGCGCTGTGGAAGTAGAAGCAACTTGCGTACAGGAGGTGATTTCTCATAAAATCCCCACACTTAGAGATTACTCACCCAGTGAAAGCTGGCTCTGGAATTCTCCCTGAGTGCTCTTTAAGAGGCCTGGTATATTAGTGTCTCTCCTTTGACAAGCAGCATTGTCCTTCCTTTGGTTTGGTACACTTATGAAGATTAATTTGGAAGGAAATGTAATTGGAGGCCAATTACATCTGATGGTCAGACCTATTAGAACAGAGCAGTATTGTTGATTGGGAAATGGAAAGCATTTGCGATAGTGTCTGGGAAATACATTAAATACATCGAATGTCACTGCCTTGTTTAATAGCCTAATTTAAATTACTTTTTTCCTTTGCTATTTGCATTAGGCTGTTCCAGATAGACTTTGTAGTTCAAGAGGAAGGAAAGCATATGGTAAATGAACACTTAGGCATCTTGATACAATTATTTTCATTTGTGGTAAGAATTGGAAAACACTTAAAGAGAATCTTTAGTTTTTGATTCTACTACAGAAAAAGAGGAATATACTTTATCTTTTAATTTTAGTGGCCCAGTTAGCCTGTAGTGCCTTAATTTCATCTGAAGTATCCTACAACACTTCATACTAAGCAAACAACATCCTTGATGTCTTTGTTTCTGCATTTTAAGTTTCAGTTTCTTATATTAAAAGAAGAATTTACATAAGATTCACTATTTTAAAGTATACAACTCAGTGTTTTTTTTTAAGTATACTAACCATAGAACTGTAAAGTTAATTGTAGATTTGGTGGTATGTTCACAGAGTTGTACCATCATCACCATTATCTAATTCCAAAATTTTCTATCCCCAAAAGACAGTCATATAAATTAGCAGTCACTTTCCATTCCTTGGTCCCTCTTGCTCCCTGATAACCATTAATCTACTCACTATGCCTATGGATTTGCCTATATTGGACTTTTCATATAACACTATTGTCAGTGCTTCTCTGCTGTTCATAGGATTTTCAATGGCGGATTGATTTTTGGGAATCACATAGTGTGTGGTGTTTTGTGTCTGACTTCCTTAACTGACAGTAATGTTTTATCCATAAGGTTTACATATGTTGTAGAATATATCAGCACATCATTCCTTTTTGTGGTCTAAGAGTGCATAAGAAGGGGAGAATAAGCACAAGGATCGAGCACTGTGGGCTCGGAGAAGGCTGGAACACAGAGAGAGATTTGTCAAAGAGACAAGGAGCTGGATTTTGAGGGAGAGAGGGGCTGGCTCAGGGCAGAGCAGATGGCTGAAGCCTAACTGCTGTGCTGGTGATGTTAAAGCACTCAAAACTGTAGCACAAGAACGCAGGCCTTTGGTGGTGTGGAGTGACCAGAGTTGGATCTGAGCTGGGAGCAGAATCTTTCCTTCCACATGGGATGCTGTTGTCAGATACCAGGGCTCCCAGCGCACTGATGTGGTAGCCTCCTTCCTGAGATGTACTCAGGATTAAAAAAATGGTTCACCTTCACTTCCGCTTTCTCATAAAGGTAAGAGTCTAAGTTTTGAAAAGCAGAGGAATTTGAAAAAGAATTGAAAAAAAAAAAAAAAGCTCATGGGGACAATGATGAGAGCAACTGTGCAAGGAGGGTCACAGTGGCAGCTGATGGATGGTCCAAACCCACACCAACGGGGAACCAGAGCAAGAGTCAAAGTTGACTGTGGGAGAGGCAGGGCGTGGCGGGCAGCTGGGCCACAGGAAAAGGCCTTTGCCCTCTGCAGACTAAGTGTATCCACATCCCAGGCAGGAACCCAGTCTTGAAGGATCATGGGTTCCACATGCATCTGCTATGAAAGCATTGGCCCTGGAAAACCCACATTTTAAGAAGTTTAGGCTGGGCGCCCTGCCGCACGCCTGTAATCCCAGCGGCTTGGGAGGAGGAGGCAGGAGAATTGCAACTTCGAGACCAGAGACAGTCTGCATAATTTAGGGAGACCCTGTCTCAAAAAGTAAAAAAATTGGGCTGGGGGTACAGCTCAGTGGTCCAGCACTTGTAGAGCATGAAGGCGCGAGGCCCTGGGTTCAACTCCCAATACCACCAAAAAAAAAAAAAAAAAAAAAAAAAAAAAAAAAAAAAAAAAAAAAAAAAAAAAAAAAAAAAAGCAGTTTAGTAGTCACAGGCTGAATATCATTATTTTCCACAAATTCATTACCTCTTTCCCCTCATGGGGATCTTAGCATTGAATTTCCTGACTTTATGATGAATAAACTTTCTTTTAATGTTTATTAATATCCTATTTACTTTCCCTTGGGTGAAGTTTTGGCAAGTAATAAGAGTCAGTGTCTCTGCTGTAGTGAGGCATGGCTACAGTAATGAAGCCTACAGAAAATGAATTTCATTCCTTTAGGGACCATAATTACCTTAAAGAAGTTGGAAGTATACTTTTCAACTTAGTAAAATCCTATTATAAAGAAAAACATACAGAAAAAAATATTCTGCTTATAGGATTAAAATCCTAATAAAATACAATTTAGATAGGCTTTATTATAATAGCATTATAGCAATAGGTTTATTATAATAACAATAGGTTTATTATAATAGCATTTGGTAACAAGAACTTTTGGGGGATGTAATTGATAAGACAGTAAACTTCACCTATTTAGAATGTAGAATTTGATATTGTACCATTTACAGGCATGAAACCATTCCCAACATCAAGATAATAAGCATATCTTTCAAACCCAAAAGTCACCTGTGCTCCTTTTACCCTTCCGCCAACACCGATCTGATTCCTGCCACTAGAAACTACTTTATATGTAGTGGAATTTTATACCTATGGGATCGTGTGATATATCCACTTTTGTGTGTCTTGTTTCACTCAATAAATCAGTTTGAGATTCATCCATACTGTTGTGTATATTGACATTTGCTCTTTTTTTTTTTCTGAGACATATTCTATAGTTGAGTAATAATACTATAATTTCCTTATCTAGTCACCTATTGGTGAAGACTTGGATTGTCTAGATTTTGACTACTGTAAATAAAGCTGGTATAAACATTGATGAATAAGTCATTGTATGGACATAATGCTCTTTTTTTTCCTTCTTCTTGAGTAAATACCTAAGGGCAGAATGGCTGAAACATATGTTAAGGGTATGTTTAACTTTCTGAGAAACTGCAAAGTGGTTTTCTAAAGTGGATTTTAACATTTTACATTCCTAGTAGTTTGTCTACAACCATATCACCCTAGATCCATTTGTGTCAGATCTGGGAAGCTAAGCAGGTTTGGGCCTGGTTAGTACTTGGGTGAGAGACTGCCTGGGAATACAGGGTGCTGTAGGCTTGGGAGAAGGACCTGGCAACTGACTCCTGAAATATTCCCCCATGGAAACCCTATGAATAGCAGAGAAGCACTGTCAAATATAGTGCCAGGCATGGCATAGTGTCAGGGAGAGTTTCATTCTGTTGCCCGTAGGGTTGCTTTGAGTTGGACCTGACTCAACAACACCTAACAACTGCAACAGACGCTATTTATGAGAGTTCTTATTGTTCCTCATCTTTGTTTGCATTTGATGTACCCAACTAAATTTTTTTTGTCATTTTAATAGGTGTAAAGCCGTATCTCATGTGGTTTTAATTTATATTTCCATTTATGACAAATATGTTGAGTAGGGTTTTGGGGGGTAGAACAGGACTGGAGGGGCTGAGCCTAGGGCCTTGCACATGCTTGGCAAATGTTCTACCACTGAGCTGCATCCCCAGGCCCTATTTTATTTCTTATTTTAAGACGAGGTCTCACTAAGTTGCCCAGGCTGCCTCTGGCCTCAAAGTTGCAGTCCTCCTGCCTCACACTCCCAAGGTGCTGGGATTTTTGGTGTGGACCATGAAGCCTGGCTGTTGAATAGTTTTATTTTTAATATGTGATTATTTATTCATATAGCTTTTTTGGTGAAGTGTATAAATCTTTTGTCCATTTATTTCTTTGGATTGTTGTTGTTGTTAAGTGCCGTTGAGTTGGTGTCCGACTCATAATAACCCTACCTACAACAGGTGAAACACTATTGATAGGGTTTCTCTGCTATTCATAGGGTTTTCAATGGCTGATTGGTTTTTGGGAGTGGGTTGCCGGGTCCTTCTCCCAATTTCTTGGGATTACTTGTGTCCTTATTGAGTTTTGAGAGTTCTTAGTATTTTCTGAATTCAAATCCAGATATACACTTTGCAAATACTTTTCTTTACTTTTTTTAATTCTTAAAATGTCTTTGGAATAATTTTGATGGAATGTATTAATATTTTCCTTTTAGGAATATATAGTTATCTAAGATATCAGTGTCTAGTCTGAATTCACAAAAATTTTCTCTTGGGATTCTTTCTAGGTTTATTTTAAAATCTGTAACTTTAAAACTTTAAGAGAAAGCATAGGAGAACATCTTTTGAGTTAATTTTTGTAAATGGTGTGAGGTTTGGGTCCATGTTTATTTTTTAAGCTATGGATTATCAGTGTTTCCTGTATCACTTGTCAAAAAGACTGTTCTCCCTTGAGTTGCTCTTGCATTTGGGTCAATAATCAGTTGTCATATTATATATATATGTCTGGGTCTGTTTTAGCATCTATATTTTGTAGATCTGTTTGTGTGCCTTGATTAGTATAGTTTTGTTTAATTTTAATTTACATTTATTTTATTTATTTTTAGACACAAGGTCTTGCTATGTATCCCTTCTGGCCTTGAATCCCTGATCCTCCTGCCTCTGCCTTCTAGTTGCTGGAATTGTAGGTGCATGCCACCATGTCCGGTTTGTGTACTTTAAAAATAAATCTTCAAACCAGATGTTAGCCTTCTAACTTTGCTCTTTTTCAAAATTGTTTGGAGTCTTCCAAGTCCTTCCATTTCCATATGAATTTTATAATCTACTTGTGAACTTCTACAAAGGGTCTCTCTAGAATTTTGTTGTGGTTTGAACTATGTAGACAATATAAAAAGAAGTGATGCACCGGTGTGGTGGCGCACGCCTGTAATCCCTGCGACTCTGGAGGCAGAGACAGGAGGATCTCAAGTTGGAGACCAGAGCTAGTCTGTATAATTTAGCAAGACTCTGTGTCAATAAAGTAAAAAAATGGGCTGATGTTACAGCTCAGTGGTACAGCACTTGAAAAGCATGTAAGCAGAAGGCCCTGGATTCAACCCCCAGTACTGCAAGGAAGGAAAAAAAAAAAAAAGAGGAACTGATATTTTAACAATTATTATTCCTTTAACCTATAAACACAGAAGTTCTCTCCATTTATTAAGTTTAAAAAATATTTTCAACAGGATTTGCACATCAGTTGTATTTATCCTTAAGTATTTCATAGTTTTATGCTATTATAAATGGTATTTAAAAATTTAATACTCTGTTATTTGTTGCTAGTATGTAGAAATGTGATTGATTTTTGGCTAGTTTTGTATTTTGTGAGCCCATTTGTTAGTTCTAGGTGTTTTGTTTTTGCATAAATGGCATTAGATTTTTCCATATGGATGGATATATCATTTGAATACAGACTTCTTCCTTTCCCTCTGCATACCTTGCATTTTTCTTTCCTTATTATATAGGTCAGAACTTCCAGTACATTGTTAGTAGGGTAAGAGAAAAGACCTTCATTTTATGTTTGATTCAGTCTTTCCCAGTCTGATGTATAAGCTATAGGTTTTTGTTGCTGTTGTTGTGTGCTTGATCTTTTTCTTTTTTAAAAATAGTTGCTTTCTTTGAGGTTTAGGGGTGTCCCCAGCTAGTTTGCTGAGTTTTTATGTGAAATGGGTGTGGGATGTTTTCAGATTCTTCTTCTGTCTATTGAGATTATCATGTTTTTATTCATTTAAGTGGTGAGCTACTGATTTCTGCTGTGATATTTTAAATTTACTTTCTCCTATGTATTTTGGGCTTATTTTTCTCTTTTCTTTTGTTTGTTTTGTTGTAAGGCAGAAACCGGACTTTTGAGGCTTTTCTTTCTTTTTAAAAATAGAGATATTTGGTGGTACTAATTTCCCTCTAAGTGCTTTTTTGGTAGTTTCTCTCTCTCTTGTTTTTTTAATGGTATTAGGGGGTTGGACCCAGGGGCTTGTGCTTGCGTGGTTTTGCAAATGCTGTACCACTGAGCTGTATGCCCAGCCCATTTTTTTTGCTTTTTATTTTGAGGGTCTCGCTAAATTACAAAGACTGCCTCTGGTCTCAAACTTGCCATCCTCCTGCCTCTACCTCCTGAGTTGTTGGGATTATAGGCATGAGCCATAGCACCTGGCTGTTGGAGATTTTTCTAGATATCTTTCTGTTATTGATTCTTAATTCCATGATAGTCATAGAGCATTATTTTGTCTGAATCTTTTTAAACTTACTGAGTCTGGTTTTATAGCCTAGAAGATGCTTGATAAGTGTTTTGGTTGCACTTGAAAATAATATTTTATTGTTGAGGAAGTACTCTAAAATGTCAATTAAGTAAGGTAGGTAATAGTATTGTTCAAGTACTCTGCATCTTTGATGGATTTTTATCTACTTGATCTTAATTATTGAGAAAGGGATGTTGAAATCTCTGTATAACTGTGGACTCATATATTTCTCTTTGAAGTTCTGTCACTGCTATATTTTGGAGCTATGTTATCGGGTACATAAACGTTTTCAACTGTTACATGCTTTTGGTATGTTCACCCTTTTATCATTGTGAAATGATTTTCTATATTATCGATAATATTATTTGCATTATAATTCAGATAGTAGTGTATCTACTATAGTTTTCTTTTAACTAGTTTTAGCATGGTGTAGGCTTTTCTATGCTTTCACATTTAAGCCATTTTTATATCTAAAGTATGACTTGTAAGTGCTGAAGAGTTGGATTTCTGTCTGTAATATGTCTTTTTTCTCTGGCTGTTTTTAGGATTTTCTCTTTATCACTGGTTTTCGGCAGTTTCACTATGAATTGCCTCATGTCATTTTTTTGTTTTTTGCTTGATGCTTGTTGAGGTCCTTAAATCAGTGATAGTAAAGCTTTCATCAGATTTGGAAGATTATCAGGTATTATTTCTTCAAATATATTCCTTTGTAATTCCCCCTCCCTCTGCTTTTTTCCCCCTCAAGACAGGGTCATCCTATATAGCCCAGGCTTGGCACAAAGTCTCAACGCTCCTGTCTCAGCCTCCTGAGCGCTGGCATTATAGCTGTGTACCACCAATCCGGCTCAAATGTTTTCCTTTTTATGTCTCTACTTTCTTTTCTTCTTCAAGATCTCATATTTCAAGTGTGATAGGCATATCACTTGATATTTTACCACATATCACTGAAGTTTTTTGTTCTTTTCCATCTTTGTGCCTCATTTTGATCATTTCCATTGCTGTGTCTTCAGGATCACACATGTTTTCCTCAGTTTCATCTGCTCTTATTTGAGCCTGGCAGGGCTCATTTTCTGACACTGTATTTGACAGTGCTTCTCTGCTATTCATGGGGTTTTCAATGGCTAATTGTTTTGGGAGTAGGCTGCCAGGTCCTTCTCCCTGATCTGTCTTAATCTGGAAGCTCAGCTGAAACATGTCCACCATGGTGGCCCTGCTGGTGTCTGAAATACTGGTGGCATAGCTTTCAATATTACAGCAGCATGCACACAAGCTGACAGACATGTGGGGACATTTGAAAGATAGCTGTGAAAATGCAGGAAAGAAGGTAAACCCTTAATTTTCTTATTTTTCTACTTGTTTTAGTGCTAGTAAGGGGAACGTTCATGTATTAGGCTAAGATAACATTTTAGATTCTCCGTGGTCTTAATTTTGCTAGGGTACTCTATCTTTTACAAATGATGTTTTATATTAGCTGTATGTTCTTATTTATGCATACTGGCTGATCCTGGAGATACTACCCTTCTCAGGGCTGGCTAATTCCTAGAATTAACAAATGAGCCACCTGTACATGGGCCTTTTCTGTGCAAACCAATTTATCCAGAGCCTCTGCTCACTACCTATCTCACAGTTTGAGCCACTGTTTACCTGCTGTGATGTTATCCAGGGCTAGGGAGCAAGCAACTAAGGACAGCCCTTAACACTCCAGAGCACCCTGAAATTACTCAAGGTAGCCGATCCTATTTCTCCCTAACGTGTCTTGCGTGTTTCTTCCTAAGAAAACCACATTCACAGCTCTGGCCCGCGCTTCCCGCTTGCTTCCTCTGCTTCCTGACCAGTTCTGATACTTTCCTGTGTGGCCTTGCACGGTGTGGTGTGCTCCCTTCTGGGAACTGTGAGTTACAAACTGTCCTTTCAGTGACACTCCTCTCCTGAACTTTTGGCTTTGCCATGTTGTTGTTGTTAGGTGCCACTGAGTCTGAGTAGAAACAAAATCCAGGTACCTTTAACAAATATATTCAAAAGTATTAAAATCCATTTCTTAGAATAATCAAGCCAAATGTATTAAGATAAAGTGAAGACCTGAAATAGGAAAAGAATATCTTTCATAATCAGCCAGTATCAGTCCTTTTACTAGTCTCTGTTTTTTTGAGGGAATCGGAAGAGAAGGAAATAAAGGGATCAGAAAAAATGAGGGAAGAGAAAGATCTGCAAAGAAATCAGGATGATTACATAGAGCATTTTAAGTGGAATTAAAGCTTTCTTACCTCTAATAATAAAACTAAAGCTGCGCCCATTCTCTTCTCTAATACCTAGAGGGCTAAAGATAATTATTACCTTCTGAGTCAATAGGTGGTGTTGTGCCTGCGTGCACAAAAAAGAACATAAGTGCTATTGAATGAAGAGGCAAGGAGCCCATTTATCAGCCACCTTTGTCCTGCTTATGGAGGGTGGAGGCAATAGGGCAGGTCCCACTTAGCTTCTACCCTTCAAGTTTTATAATCCAAGGGCATGAGACATGAGCTGAACAAACATACATAATTTCCAGAATTGTTATGCCACCTTTCAGTCTGAATCTTGATATTCTTACTTTCCAAAAATTTACTGTGGGTAAATTGATGAGCATTTTAGTTAGATTTTTCAGCATTTATTTGGAGAGACTCCTGACTTTTTTTTAATGCTTTGCTTTAAATAATTTTGAAATATTAAATATTGTACAACATATAAATAGAAAAAACCAATGAGTCTGATAATTACAGAAATAAAAAATAAGGAATAAGGCAATGAGTAAAATAAATACTGTACTGTAATGTTTTGATAAAAAATTCAAAAGTGATTTGCTTTAATTCCTCAAAAACCTTTCATACAGACTAAAATTTGCAAATGATAGTGTAGAAAATTTATCTGCAGAACTATTTCTGTAAAATCACGAGTTGCAGTGGTAATCTGTTTTTATTTAAACATTTATCTGTTTTTATGGAAATTTTGATTATCATACACTTAATACTTTTAAATTTCACATGTCTCTAAGTGCGAAGGAAGGGCTGGGATTTAGCTCAGTTGGTAGAGAGCTGCGCTGCAGTCTCTGAGGTCCCGAGTTCAGTTCCCAGCACCGCAAAAATTGGAGAAGGACCTGGCAATCCACTCCCAAGGCAATCCCAAAACAGTCAGCCATTGAAAGCCCTATGAGGGTCGCTAGGAGTTGGATACCAACTTGATGGCACCTAACAACAACAACAACAAGTGTGAAGGATGAATTAAAACATATAAAAGTTGTATACAGAAAATGAGGTTAATACAGATGATTTTTAAATCTAAAGATTTTTTGAATTAGGATAGACTAGAAGGAAAAAATATTATTTACAGACTGAAAGTTAGAAAACTTGAAGCAAGAGACTTCTGAATGACAGGACAGTGTGAATAGAATGGCAAAATTTTACAAAATAAATTTATTGTTATAGGGAGAAGATAGATCTCTTTAATGTATGAAGAAACACTTGGGAAGCTTAATAAATATTGAATTTTCGGGGACACTCTCTCTCCATGCTTCTGATGCAGATGTTTGTATACCACACCTTTGAAATACACCGCGCCTTTGAAAAACAATGACATTGAACATTGAGGTTTATATTACATGCACAATAAAGTGTTCGTTTCTTTCTCTTCCCAGTGAACTGCCTTAGTACTAAGCAATAATAACAGTTTAGAGTGCCTCTGAGTTGGGCAAAGGGGACCTCAAAGAACTGAGGGAAATTTCAGGGGTTGCAAACTGCTTGTCTTTGGGTTGAAATCACTCTGTGGGCATATTTTGTTTTGCCTAGTTGGTGGTCCCCCCTTATCCTCCTTGGATTTTGGCCACAATCTCCACTGCTTCCTCTTGTCCTGTACTGCATTTGTGACCTCCTGCATTTACCTCATTTGCCTGGTTGTTAAGGGCATTAGATTGTGACTGACCCTAGAGGACCTCGGTAACAGATATTTTGGCCACAAAATGATGACCCAGTTAAAAACTATATCCCTAACCTTTAGGAAATATTTTTGCCTAAGTGGGTTCCTTAAAAAATATTTCTCAGTCTTACCGATAAGCATTCTTATATTTTGTCAATTCCACAACATCCATAGGAAGTCCTAAATTTTCCACATTAATACATAGGCCAAAGCAACTTACAGTATTTCACAATCAAACAGTCATTTATTTAGCAGTGTATTTTATGACTTGGGGCTATAGGTGTACTTTTCTAGTATTATTTGGTCAGTTCTTAAAACTGTTAGTGTCTTTGTATTCACAGTAGGGTACAATGGGAGTGCAGCCTTTAACTGATCATGGAAAAGTAGATTGAGTCAGAGATTTTGAAGTTCTGGGCCTGGAATAGATTTTGAGAAATAGTGAAAAATAAAATAGCAGCAGCCAGCATTTGCTGATAGTTTACTGTGTTCCAGACACCAGACTAAATACAGTATTTGTGTTCTTAACCCTCCTACCAAATTTATCAATAGCTACTCTGCTATTCCTGTCAAAAAGTTGAAGGAACTGATGCTTAGAAATGTTAAGCAGTTTATCCTATTGTCTTAAGCAGGCAGGGTTTAAATCAGGATGCACGTGTATAGATAAATATTCCCAGAAAAAGACATGCAAGTAGAAAGGAGGCCTTTTCTACTTGGGGCTGGGAATGGGAGATAGGGGAGGAGGAGCTTGAGAGGGTAAGGGGGAAGTTATGTGAGCAATGTACAATTAAATGCATACATGGAAATGCCACAATGAAATACACGTCAGAATGAAGCACATTAAGTTGTACATTAAAATTTTCCAGTAAAAAAAGAAAAAAAAAACACACAAAAAGAAGGCAGGGTTTATATTACAAAATTTTTGAAGGTAGCCATGTTTTTGTTAGGCACCATAGACTACCTGTAATATTTGATCTTATAACAAAATGTCTGCCATTTAAAATGTACCCCCCTCACCGCTCACTCTCTCTCTCTAGGACTGGAGCGATGAAGCTAGACCCTCGCACATGCTAGGCAAGTGCTCCACCACCGAGGCACTTCCCCAGCCCCATCCTTATTTTTATTTTGAGATAGGGTCTTGGTAAGTTTCACAGACTGCCTCTGATTTCAAACTTGAGATCCTCCTACCTCTGCCTCCTAAGTCACTGGGATTACAGGCGTGTGCCACAGCACCTGGCTAAAATGTGACATTTCTTTAAAATGCCACACTGTGTAAGTTGCCACAAGATAGGTATGTCACAGGCATCATGCGCACAGAAACGTTGAGGTGGTGACAAGCCTGCCTAAACATATCCTGCCCTCTCTCATGCTGATTGCTCTTAGCCACTTGAGCTCCCAAAATCTACCTCCAGCAGGTGCACAATGACTCTATTCTTCCTTCATCCTGTGATGCGCATGGGCAGCTGAATTCCTTCTAACATGGCGTTAAATAAGATGGACTCCCTGGTGCCTGCAACCTCCTCCTTCCTGGTCTCTTCTGCTTGCCGACATCTGACCTTTCTTTCACTCCGGTTACTCTCGAAATCTCATCGCCTCTGTGAATCTGACCTAGTTGGAAAAGAACAAGCCAATTCCCCATGGTCTACCACTGCCCTTGGAGCATTCATTTCTCATTAATTGCTTCCCATGCAAAAGTGAGTGATTGTGTCTCTTTTCATGTGTAGTTCAAACAGTCAGATGTTTCATTCTCCCAGGGACAGGGGCAAGGGCTGTATCTGTTGTGCATATTATTATTATTATTTTGATTTTACATTGCTGATATTTATTTCTGTCATTCTGTCCCTCCCAATGCTGTTAAATGAGGCTACTCAGCTGCAATCTTTATTAAAAGTACATGATATGAGTGATACCCATTGCAATTGCCTTTTCTCATCCATCTGGGTCACTTGGTCACATTCATTCCTCTTTCAAAATCTGGGATAAATGCTGTTTCCCTGAGTATGACTTTCTGTATCATTCTCCTGTTCCATTAAATTCCTGTAGTACAGGTCAGGTATCACAGAGCTCTCTCATCCATGGTCTTTAAGGAAGGAGGCAGTGTATCCCAGTGGCCCAGCAGTACTTGTGAAGGCCTGTACTTCAGTGTGAAATGCAGCTGAATGCATACTGCATATGCAGAGCAGGTGAGCCTCCTCTGCTTCCATGTCCGAGCATTATTTAGTGTGTGTGTCCTTGTGGTGTGGGGGAATCACACCCAGAGTCCTGCATATGCTAGGAAAGCCCTTTACCACTAAGATATATCTCCAAGGTCTCATTATCTTCTTTTGGCTAAGAGTTGAGGAAGAGGATATTTTCACTCCTTACCTTCCTCAGGTGCTCTACTCCCCATTGAGGAAGGCCTGAAAACTGGAATTCAGAATGTTGAGAAAAGACTTCTGAACTGAGCATCCAAGAGGGTTTGCAGGGATCTTCTCATAGGATGTATGGTTTCAAAAGTTAAGGGATGCTTGTTGTGAAAGGAAGATATTAATCTTTTGGAGTTTGAAACCACTTGCTCAACTCTTCCCACATTCCCACGACATGAGAAAGGAAACTGGGCATTTACAGTGTGTAATAAGTTTGGGACAAGGTCATAGTTGGATGGCTGGGGATTTAAATTTCTACAACTTATCAAGTTGTTTTTCTAGTAGTTACCTTCAAATTCTTTCTTTTTGGAGACTAGACATTTCTGCTTCAATTTTTGAGTCTAGCAAGGTTAAGATGAAAATATACTGGATTACTATGTAAAATAGTAATATTTCTAACTTTGTAAGGGTGTTGCCTACAGCTGTGCCACTGTGGCATCAGATCTCGGAAGCTAAGCAGGGTGGGACCTGGTTAGTCCTTGGATGGGAGACCGCTTGGGAACACCAGGTGTTACAGGTGTCGGAGAAAGACCTGGCAATTCATTCCCCCAAAACAATCAGCCATTCAAAATGCTATGAATAGCAGAGAAGCACTGACAATAGTGTTTCATCTGTTGTACATAGTGTTGCTGTGTGTCGCACACTGACTTGACGGCACCTAACAACAACAAGGGTGTTGGGAGGTTAAATTAGTTAAAATATATAAAACACTTACTGATACTGTTAAATAATCAAAAAAGATACAACTGTTAAAAAACTATTATAAGAAATCAAAACAATTTTTCACATGAAGCATTTTATTTATCGTAGATTTTCCTATTCATGGACCCAATTGAAGATCCTCAGAAATCACCATGGCAAGACTCATCCTCAGAGGGAGGGAAGCTTTACCTCTTGGTCTTGAATGGAAACATGATTCTTGTCATTAGTGTATCAAATAGCTGTATGTGGTGATAATTTTAGGCAAATCTAAAACAAACAAATCAATCGAATATTTTTGGCAAGGTTATTCCTAGAGAGTACTACCTTTAAGTCATGAACATCAAAAGATTTAGATCTAAAGTCCCTGTAGAATTAAAAATTTATAATACCTATAAAAATTTAGATTAATCCATAAAATTCATGTACTAAGTGATTTGAAGTAGGCAAATTAAATACCAGTTTTAGTCTTTCCTTATTTATAATAGTCAAACTTTTAATAAATTCAGTTTTTTAAAATTATTGAGAAAAATTACCAAAATTTTACCAAAATTTTAGATTCATAGAACTTGATGTTTTGCTCTTATTCAAGTTTGTTTTGCATATGAGTAGAAACAGTGTAGCATTATGTATGTTGTTATGTTGTTACGTGTGGTGAAGTCTGTCTGACTCACAGTGACCCTCAGAAGGTTTTCAATGGCTGATTGTTTCGGAATTGCCATGGGTGTGGATTGCCACATCCTTCTCCCATTTTTGTGGAATCAAACCTGGGACCTCAGAGATTGCAGAGTATCATGCTACCAACTGAGCTAAATCCCAGCCCAGCATTATGTGTACAAATGCTTAAATGCAGTTATATAGTTTTCCTACTTTAAGTGTAAAGATTCTGGAATACCTCTGCACTCCCACTTATGTTGGAGCAGCTACTGCAGTCCGAACACTCTCAGTGTTGCTCATGTAGAGGGTGTGATTTCTCACCTTAAATGACAGACTTATTATCTGTTTAACTAGTATTGGTGGTTAATGCATGAGAGACCTACTTTAATAGAAATCGTGGAACAGCGAGGAACAAATTTAATGAGAATTGAGCTTGTTACACAGAGTTGTAATCCAGAATTTTCTCTGGGTACCACTAAAACCTTCCTCAGAAGGGCTTTGTTATTATGTTGGTGGTCAATGCAGGAATGACTGGTAGCATTTTGTCAGCTTAATAGTACTGTGGCAAGAATCAAGAAACCGATGGCAAGTCTGCCTTTACCCTTAGCCAGCTGTGTGGATTTAGTCAGGTCTGTTATGTTTTGTGCCTCAGTTTATATGTCTGTAATAAATGAGGAATTTGAGATCGAGAATCTTGAAGGCCTTTTGTAGCTCTGGGATCCTGGTTTTGTGTCCCTGGAGTTCTAACATGTTTTGAATGTGGCATACTTTCTTGAGGGCTGATCTGAATTAATTAGTATTTGATGTGAAACTGTCCAGGAACTTCTGAGGCAAGGGGAAAGTCATAGCTGGTATATTCACCAGCGTTATTTAACCCGAGTCTTGGCATCATTCCCCTGTTTATTCATGTCCCATGTCACTTCTGAAACATGTCTGAAAATTGTAGTGCTCTCGGTGCTTCTGTTCTTTAGATTGTGCTGTGGTGCACTGTAGATAGTTTGACAAGGCCACATTAACATGCCCTACCTATTTTGCTTTGATACTTGCTGTTTGAAAGGAAGACTTTCCCATAACCTGGAATTCTTTATACTATTTGGCATGTAGCTAAGCTAAACAAATTAAGATGGAAAAAGGTGAAATATTTGAGAGAGGATGGTAATTTGATTAAAGTGTCCCTTTCAGTGAAACTTAGCTGACTCCTGCCTTGGTGATATTACCATTTTCTGGCATCCAGTGCAAATAGAGGATGAAATGGGACTTTTCAGGATTATGTGCTAAACAAAGGTGCTATATTTTGGATCTTAAATGTTGCCTAGAGACGATGTGTTGAAGGCTTGGTTTGCAGTCCATGGTGCCATTGGGAGGTGATAGAACCTTTAAGAGATGGGGCCAAGTGGGAGGAAGTTAGGCAGTTTGGGGCATACCTTTGAAAGGGATATTGGGACCCTCACCCCTTCCCTCTCTCTCTCTGCTTCCTGGCCACCATGAGTGAGCAGCTTTGCTGTACCACATGCTCCCTGCCATGATGGTCTTCCAAAAGCAGTGGAGCCAACTGACCATGAACTGACTATGAAGCCTTGCAAACTCTGAGCCAAAATAAACCTTTCTTCTTTTATATTAATTGTCTCAAGTATTTTGTTACAATAGTGGAAAGGTAACATACAAGGTGATAAGGAAATGAAACATAATATTTTTTCATGAAGTGTTTTCAAAGGTATACCTTTTTCTGGAAGAAAGCATATTGTGTGCTATTTGGGTAAGTGGGATACAAAATATTTACAAGTGTATCTTTAACACTGCACATATGCTGGGGACAATAAATTTCAAGGGCCAAATTGGCTTTTAAGTGAAGGTCTGCATCAACAGCAGGCAGTAACTGGGTACAGAGTTCATTGTCATTGTTACTTGGTTCAGACCCATTGCCAGCCAGTTGTATTCAATTTACTTTCTTAGTTTTGATAGACACAGCATTTATTGTCTGTTCAAACAATGAGAGATTAAATACCATGAGAGGATTACTTAACAGATGAACTATCTCTTCTTTTGTTTTTAAGAAAGAAAAGTCCTGCCACTGGGTGTGGGTGTGCAGGGATTCATTACATAGTAGTGCTTGATGAGAGCTCTATCCCCAGGGCCTTGGAGCCACATCTCATTCTAGTTCTTTACTTTCTGTTGTGTATATGGCTTCATTAGACTTCATTCTGGGAAAGGCCAAAGGTGCAAATGCACCTCATGTAGTGTTTTGTAATCTGATCATACCAACTTTTGAGTATCGCCTTAAAGATGCTGAGCTAGTTTCAAAGAGTACAAATTGCTTTCTTCATGTCATAAACACCCAGAGATGATTTTGTTGAGAGACAATAGGGAATAATTAGGGATTCTTGTGTTTTGCACATTGGAACCCCATCAAGAAGTTGTGAAAATGCACCTGGCTCTACACCTCCAGAGGTGGGTCACACTGAGGGCCCAATTTAGACAGGCAGGGGGCAACTCCCAGACCTGCAGTTTAAGAGTGCTTATTCTTACCTAACCTCTTGGGACCTCTGTTCTTCACCTCTGTATTGTTAGCAGTGATTTCCATCTGGTAGGCTTCACTGAGACGTACTTGGGAACTTGACATGGCACAGTGTTGATTGAAGTACATTATTTTGACAATTATCTAACTGAAAACAAGTTGTTTGTTTGTTTGTTTATTGAGACTAGTGAATTGAAGAGAATTGCTCAATTTAATAGGGTTCTCAGAAATACACTTAATATTTCTATTCTTTCTCCTTTGAAGTGTTTTTCATGTTTTCCCAGTCTAAATCTTGTCTTTTGATATGCATCAGTAGCATGAAATCTTACATTTGTTTTTGTTTATGATTTATTAGTGGGCTTCTTAGACATTTACCTATAAGTTATTAAGCAATACATGTAGGAAAACTAATATTGAGTTTAGTAGTCAAGTAACACATTTCTGATTTAGAAAGGAAATGGAACCTGGGAGACACTAGAAAAGTTAAATATCTAATGACTACTTTATACTGAAATTTGAAACTAAGGAATAGCTTCATAAAAGCTAATACTTAATTTAAATTTTTTCTGTAGTTCTAATTTTTCTTCATTTCTTAACTGCTAAGGCTTGTTGTTGTTGTTGTTAGGTGCCATCCAGTCGTGTCCGACTCATAGCGACCCTTATAGGGTTTTCAATGGCTGATTGCTTCGGGATTGCCTTGGGAGTGGATTGCCAGGCCCTTCTCCCATTTTTATGGTGCTGGGAATTGAACTCGGGGCCTCAGAGACTGCCGCACAGCGCTCTACCCACTGAGCTAAATCCCAGCAACTGCTAAGGCTAGCATTTGAAAATTAAATGTTTTAAACTTAAGAATAAGGTTTTCATTAAAGTCACAGTTTGATATTACTAATATACTTATCTTTTTTATTTGTGTGTCAATATTTTTATTTTAGAAGGACTATAAATTAGGTCATACAAAGGAGAATTTTTTTTTTCCCAGTACTGGGGGTTGAACCCCAGGGCCTCACGCTTGCTTGCTTTGGAAATTCTATATCACTCAGCTGCACCTCTAGCCCATTTTCTTACTTTTTGAGACAGGGTCTCTAAATTGTGCAGACTGTCTCTGGTCTTGAACTTGTGATCCTCCTGCCTCTACCTCCTGACTTGCTGGTATTATAGGCGTGCACCACTGTGCCTGAGTAAATAAGAATTTCTTATAAAGCAAATATCCTCTATGCTATTTCTATTTTAGATTAGCCATAGTACATGCAAGACAAATTCTTTCAGGGTACAATTTTTAAAATTTCTGTTCTCTTTTTTGTAGAGTTATTGAGTCATCCCAAGGTAACTAATTTCTTTTGTTTTTTAAGTTTCTTGTGGTGCTGGGGATTGAACCCAGGGCCTCACATATACTAGATAAGTGTTCTACCATTGAACACATTCCCCAGCCCCCAGTATAAATTTTAAAATAACAGCAACAAAAATTTCATATTAAATACACGAAGTGAACATATTTCTGGGTTTGACTCAATGTACCATTAGTATTTTCTCATTTTGTTAAGTAGTATATTGTTGTTGTTAGGTGGTGTTGAGTCGGGTCCAACTCATAGTGACCCTCATAAGGTTTTCAATGGCTGATGGTTTCAGGAGTGGGCTTCCTTGTCCTCCCATTTTTTTCGGTGCTGGGGATCAAACCTAGGGCCTCCGAGAGTGCAGAGCAGTGCTCTACCAACTGAGCTAAATAGAAAATACAGATGCTCCCTGCACCTTAATTTCAGTGTCCTCAGGAAACTTTAACCAACAGAGACTTGGGTACATTTGAGTTTGTCTTTTTCTCCATTCATGATTATCCTATGGGTCATCAGAATGTCTTTAGGCAGACATCTAAAAGGAATGGGTGTAAGGAGCTCAGCTGCTTTGTAACAGGAAGGCTGCAGATTAGGTTGGAATTTATGCTATCCCACTCGTCCCCTTTCTGTAGACCTGCTCTGTGTCCCTGTGGATCCTGGGGGCAAATGAACGTTAACAAAGCTTATTCAGGGAACTTTGAAATGTCAACTTTTCTTGTGGTCATTCAGATCTCTTGGACCTGATGACTCATTGAGATAACCCTGTAGTGGTCTTTCCCAGAAACTGAATGCAGAGAATTGTAAGGTTGGGAGGAATCAAAGGCGGTGGAATTCCTTTGTACAGCCTCCCCTCCTTAAAGGAGCCCCTTCTCAGGCATCCAGGTCGAGGGGCTCATGCCACCCACTGGTGGAGAACCAGTCTGGCTTTACATAGGTTGACTATCTAGATGGTAACGTGTTAGGTCAACAGGTAAGAGAATAAATTATGAAGCTGAGAGACTGATTTGTCTTGTATAGCTTGTGAGTGGACTGAAGGTGTGAAAAATGAGTCTGAACATATCTTTAGCAGTGACTAATTTATAAGTGAATGAAGGTAAAAGTTGACTATGTTCAGCATCCATATTATATAAATTGTGCCTTTATAGTATACTGGGGTGAAAATACAGAATGTTGACCTTGCCCTCACAGTGCTTTAAATGTTAAATGTAGTTTTTCTTTTCCTTTTCCTTTTTCTTTTTTTAATTTAAGAGTCCCCCCCCAACCTCTGAGCAGTGGGGGTTGAACCCAGGGCTGTGTGCACGCTGGACAAGTGCTCCACCACTAAGCCATACCCCTAGGCCTTCTTTTATTTTTTGAGACAAGGTCTTGCTGAATTGTGTAGACTGCTTCTGGCCTTGAACCTGTGATCCTCCTGCCTCAGCTGCTGGGATTGCAGGCATGTGCCGTGATCTTGGCTTAAAAAGTTGTTGTATAAGTTGTTTTTAATATATTCGAGGTGTTTTCAGGGATAGTATTTTTAATACTTCCTAGTATCTTGTTTTAAAGATATGCTTTATTTATTGTACCAAAGCCCTATTTATTGATTGATTTTGATGTTTCCAGTTTCTGCATATTTTATTTTACTTTTTCTGGTTGTTCCTCCAGCCAGTGAGAGAACATTGTTAATGACTGTCACCATACATACATTTTTCACACTAAGTAACTCCTTCTGACATAAAAAAGAATTTATTTAAATAATAAATGCTTTGCATTACATATTAAAAAATTTCGGACAACACAGAGGTATATAAAGTAAGAAGCAAGAGCTTTTTTTTCTCTCTCCATTTTCTCCCTAGAGATAACCACTTATAAACATTTTCTTGTTTATCTGTTAAGATGCTTTTATTTTTAGTATATAAGAAGGCAGACAGTGGAATTTTTGTAGATGGACAGTAGAGTGCAGATAGAAGCCTTAGAATGGAATGGGGAAGGCTTGTTAGAACAAGCGGCTGCTGGCATGTGTGAATTTCAAGGATGAGACGAAAATACTATGTTCTAATGTGTTTTCCTGCATCAGGTAGTGACAGCCATCTGGTATGCAGGTGGAGAAACAGATCAAGAACGAATGGGCAGGGAAAAGTATGCAAGCTTAACCAGCTTTAGAGAGGGAATGAGGTAGTTCCCCTACACGGGAAATTCCCTTTGTAAGAGGTTAAGAATTTGGTGATGAGGGTAGAGCTGACCAACACACCAATGTGAGCTTAATGGAATCATTTCTAATCGCCTACAAAGGAGCAGAGTTTCAGGAAAGAGGCTGGTGAGGACATTATAGTGCATAGTTTAAACCAGATATGATGAGGTTTTTAATAAGGGAAGAGGCAGGGTAAAAAGGAAAGTACATCTGTAAGAAATAAAGCACAGGAAGGGGACTGATGTGTGTGTGTTCTTTTACACCAGATGGGGTACGGCTTGGCCACATGAATCTGGAATCTTTCCTGAGGGTAGTTTCTTCCAAGGGTTCAGGACAAAAACCAGATTGCAGGGGATTCAAGAGAGAATTGAAAAACAGGATTCTGCAACAATGCAGTTTCCTTTGAGTTTGAATATGTATGAATAACCATATAGAAAATATGGAAAAATTTTCTACCCACATGGAAAATTTTCATGCAGGTTTTTAACATTACTCTTTAAAAATATAATGATGCTCCTAGCTTAGGTGGACCTGGTATTGGCCCCACGTTGTTCCCTGTAGAGAGAGCACCAGCTCGCCCTTTCTCTAGCTCACCTCTGCCAATTTCTCAGAGCTGCTGGGGTCAGGGGTGAGCTGATATTTGGGGGAAGCCTCAACCCAGGTACTGTCATCTCATCCTCACCTCATCCAGTTGCTTTTAGACTCCAGAGGCTGGCAGTGCTGTGGGCTCACTCGCAGAGTGGCCTGTGCTGACTTGGGTTCCTGGGTCTCTTCCTGTGTGACACTTTGTTGTCTTCTTGAGTCCTCTTCTAGCCCCAGGCCCAGAAGCATTTCTAAGTTCCTATCTTTGCTCAGTCTCAGGATTTGTAATCTGCTTTGGTTGCCACTGTGGAATACTATCATGACAATCTACCTACTATGACTTTCTCATTTCTGCCCCACCCTAGACTCACCTTGGTACCTGAGCAGAGATATCTTGGCTTCCAGCCTCCTGGCTGTTGGTTGTTGTTCTTTGGTTTTGTGTCACAAATACCTAGATCGTAGAGTTCTGCACACCTGGATTCAAATACCAACTTTGTAACCTAGTATTTTTGTGGGTTTGGGCAAGTTATTTAACCTCTCATCATTTGTAATCATTTTCTATTTTAACACTGTGAGTTTTCTGTGTATGTCTTATTGCAAGAAGACAGCTGCTTCAGGAAATGTGGAAGGGTTGATTTAAAACACAGTCTTCAAAGTTTCTGTGAGATCCTCTTGGGGAAATCCTGGGCACCTACCTCAGGCCATAGTCATTTGGGAGAGGTGTGCCTCCTGTATCAAGACATCCTGGGCAGAGGAACAAACCCCGATTTCTAGAGTGAATCCTACACTGAAGCATCAGGTCCCTCAGATGGAGCTGTGGGTTCGGTCAGGGGCTGCCCAGTGGGGCTGCTCTGTGTTCTAAAGTTCCAAGATCTGTTGCTGTGGGATTACTCATTTAAAGATGGATAACAAGTCTCCCAGACAATACTAGGCCCCCTAGGCTATGAAAGAGGGAAAACAATTTTTACCTCAAAAGGTTACAGCAAGGATGACAGTCATCATTCTTTTTGCTGTTTGGCCTACTTGTTAGGGCATAGTATGAATTCTTGCGTCTGTGGGGCCTGAACCAGTCCTAGCTAGATCATCCTTCAGCCTGTGGGGCCCAGGCTGCCTTCTTGGCTGAACCCCATAGTCACTTTCCCCACTCCATGATCCCTGCCTTCCGGGGTATTTCTCTGTGAGGCCTCAGCCTGTCTTCTGTGGCTGGAGAGGGGTAAAGGCCATTCCTGGCCAGTGAGCACTAACAGTTTCTGCCTGGGTTAAGAAAATGAGCTAGGGAGGTGGGAAGATTTGGGTACAGCTTGTTATCAGTGTCAAATGACTTGTTTTAGATGCTGTCTATGTTATATTGTGGTGGGGGTCCTGTGAGGGTTTTAGTGTAGATGCTATTTTGTTTTTTATTCATAGTACAATAAACATGTTAATTTATTCACAAATTACCTTGTTTTACTCAGGGCCATTAATTTGTGCTTTAAATAACTATGATAGACACAGGAGGCATTCAGAAATGTATACTAATAACAATGGCTAACATCTATCTAGTGATTCTTCTGTGAGACATCTTCTAGGCACCTTCACATCTGTTTACTTCTTTAATCCTCAACAGCCACTTTATGAAGTACATACTCTTATTTCTACTGTTTTACAGCTTACAGAGTAGAGGGGAAAGAGGCTTAGAGACTTTAAGTCCCTCAAGGACACACAGCTACTAAGTAGCAGACATGGGCCGAGGACTCAAGACAGTCTGGCCGTAGCACCTGTGCCATGTTCATGGTCCCACAGTGTTAGCATTGCCTAGTGGCCAGTTACACAGGTAGAATCTCAGACTCTTCCCAGAACGGTGGGATCAGAATGTGCATCCCAGGGATTTAAAAGTACAGTCAAGTTTAATAAGCATTGCACTGAACCGCTCTTGCCTTATCGTTACTCCCGCCTTGAGAATTTCCTAGTGTCGTGGAGCGGGGGAGAGGGTGGATATGTGGGTATTTAATTGTGACTCATACAGTGTCTGTTTTGGTCATAGCTGTCCTTCTGCATGGAGGTCAACAGGCAGAGCACCAGTGGGGTGGTGCAGACATTTCAGATTCCTTCCCAGACTTCCTCATATAACATGCTTTGGTCTCTTGTTCTCTGCGTGCGTGCACACACATAGATGCCCACACATAACTGTTTGGCTTTTATGAGGTTTACCAACTTCAGAGAGGACATGCGATGCCACTGGCACAGCTCCTGCTATTGCTTTTTTGTATCTCTTGTCTTTGTTTCAGGTTGTGACCCACCCCAAAGCCTGTGCCCCTGCGAAGTACAGCCTGGCTCATGGCCCACTGCTTACTTCCTGGTGGAGGTAGTCTTGACAGGCTGGTCTTGGCCTCTCTTCCACTCCAGTAAATAAATGTCTTTCTTGTTATATAAGTAATTATAATCCAAATGTAATCACAAAGGAGACATAGAAGGAGCAGCCAACTGGCCTCAAGGGAGTTGGCCAACTTAAAGGACAAGAGTCAGAGAGGCTTTGCCAGGCAGAGAGTGTATGTAGGGGAAAGGAAGTAGAAATTTAAAAAAAGCTAGAGATGTGAAAATGCATAGCTTGTTTCTGGGGAGAAGATAGGTGTGGCCTGGAGAGGGCAGATGAGGCTACCTTGTGAATAGTTTCATTTATCATTGTAATAATTAGAGAATTTTACTCTGTAGAAGTCAGTTGGGCTGGGATTTAGCTCAGTGGGTAGAGCACTGCGCTGCAGTCTCTGAGGTCCCGAGTTCAATTCCCAGCACCGCAAAAATGGGAGAAGGGCCTGGCAATCCACTCCTAAGACAATCCCAAAGCACTCAGCCATTGAAAACCCTATGAGGGTCACTATGAGTCGGATACCGACTCCACGGCACCTAACAACAACAACAACAAGAAGTCAGTATGCTTAGGACTCACATTTCATCTGCAAACAGACACTTTGAGATAGCTATCATCTTCCTTTTACAGATAAGAAGAGTGGGTGACACTCATGGGAGAGGTTAGATAGGTTGACCAAGCCATACAGCTAGTGATAGTGCCAATAACTGTGCTTCCCCAGGTGAACCAAGGATGTATTTGGTAACTGCTTTAAAGTTTACCATAAATGTACTGTTGCTGTGTAAGCAGAGTTAATGCCAATACAAAGCAGTAACAGTAATTAATAAATTAATTTTTGTTTTATTCTGAATTATCTATTTCAAGAGACTGATTTTCCCAGCAGTACAGTGGTAGAGCTGCTAGGTTCACTTGTCTATGTCTGGTCATGGGTCTGTGGTGCTGAGGCACACATTTGTACTACAGTATGACCTGTCTTTAATGGGGTTTTCCTTTACCTACCTTTTTTTAGAGAGGGTTCGTAAAATGTGGAATCTTAAGAAGAAAACGCATGATTCCTAGAGAGAGCTAGAAAGGAAGTTGTTGTTGTTGTTGTTAGGTGCCATCGAGTCATGTCCGACTCATCGCGACCCTCATAGGATTTTCAATGGCAGATTGTTTCGGGATTGCCTTGGGCGTGGGTTGCCATGTCCTTCTCCCATAGAAAGGAAGTTAGTTCTGCTTATTCTCCATTCTTTACTGATGCAGTGATTACTCTGCTGTTTGGCTGATTATGTGATATTAGTTTAATTTGAAGGGTCGCTATGAGTCCGATGCCGACTCGACGGCACCTAACAACAACAATAACAACAGGGGAAGGATATTTTATTCACCTTGAAATTCCTAGGACTTCTGTTTTTCTGAACACGTCAGATGTCATAGAGATTTTTCTTTTTTCTTTAGTTCCTGCTGCTTCTCTTCTCTTGAAATACCAACTATCAGCATGGTTGTTGTTCTATACTTAGTGATGTCACCACCTCAGCACTCAGTCCTTCAGTTAACTTTCCTTCTAATTCTCTGTTCTGTGAGCTGCTCCCATAGTGATTCCTAAGCCCCTTCCTCCCCTCACAGCAGTGAGCCACACTAGCATATTTGGTTTGGACTGAGAAATACACACAATTGGGATGTGTGGTAACTGTGTAAGGGATGGGAAAATTAGTTAGAGGATGTAAGCTTGGGCAATTGACCTAAGATCGGTAGACCTGAGTTTCCTCATTTATAAACAAGGAGGTGGACCTAGAGCCTTTAGATGAGGCCTTTAGAGGTCTCTTGGATGAAATCTAAAGTTCATGCACTTAAGGAAATTTCATCACCAATTCTTGGCTGTCTTTATGTTTAATAGGTTTTAATACTCCTGTAAACTTAACTATATTATCCATTTTTTCCCATTTACAATTTAGTAATAGCTTTAATGAATTGTGAGTGACAGTTTAATTAGATCATCCATGTATAATTAGGGCAATCATTTTTACCCCCATAAGAGGATTTATTTTTCATTCCTGTGTATGCAGCTTACCTCTAACCTAAGTAATTAAGCATTTTAAAGCATTTTCCAAAGTAGGGAAGCCTTTTCTGTCTTCCTAATAAATATCTTACACTTTCTTGAAAAGCCCTATGCATAAAATAGGGAAGAGAGTTTTGGCACATTTGGCCTAGGTTTTGCAAGTAATCATAATCTAGACAAACATAACCCAAGGCAGTAAATTGAGTGGTAACAGAGCAGAGCAGAATTTTAAAAAATCTGTTTTCTGTTTACTACTTATTTCCTTTTTGGAAACATAGCCACTTTATATCTGTTTTGAGTGCTAAATTTGCAAAGATGCAAGTAGATTTTCATTAAAATGTTCTTATCTCTTTTGTGAAGGGGCCTTGTTACACACGTAATAGAAAATCAGCCTTATCTGATGGATGGTCCCCATTTAATGGCCCAAGAACCAATTTGTATTTGGCTTTGCAACGTGTTTTTGTACTTACATTTGAGTATGGGTGTGCCTGATATTCTTGGAATTTAAAATACTTCAAACAAATAAGGAAGTCACACTGTGAAGACAGACTCAGAAGGAACTGGAAAGCTGACAGACAGACCTTTGTCCTTCCCCAGCTGCCTTGCTGAGTTCTTCTCTCTGGTGGGCTGAGACCCTCCACATTCTGAGATAGAAAATTTTACCCAAACAAAATGGCTTTCCCCCTTTTCATATTCATTTTTTGATTTATGTCCTTCTGGGAACTGTATGCTGGGATTTAGCTCAGTTGGTAGAGTGCTGCTGTGCAGTCTGTGAGGTCCTGAGTTCGATTTCCGGCACCACAAAAATGGGAGAAGGACCTGGCAATCCACTCCCAAGGCAATCCCGAAGCAATCAGCCATTGAAAACCCTATAAGGGTCGCTATGAGTCGGACACGACTGGATGGCACCTAACAACAACAACAACAAAGGAACTGTATGCCTACAGCTGTACCATTGTGGCATCTGATCCCATCAAATCTGGGAAGCTAAGCAGGGTTGGGCCTGGTTAGTACTTGGATGGGAGACCACCTGGGAACACCAGGTGCTGTAGGCTTGGGAGAAGGGACCCGGTAGCCCACTCCCCAAAAATAATCAGCCATTGAAAACTCTATGAATAGCAATGAAGCACTGACAAAACTGTTTCTCCTGTTGTATTGTGGGGTTGCTATGAGTCGGACATCGACTTGACAGCACCTAACAACAACAACAGGAACTGCATGCTTAATATATAGTACTTAGACTTTGAGTACTTGAATTATTCAGGTGTTCTTGGACACTTATCACCAGCAGGTAATTATAGACTCACAGCTCGCTCCTTCCTTCCTTCCTTCCTTCCTTCCTTCCTTCCTCAGTAATGAGGTTGAACCCATGGACTTATGCATGCTTTACAAGCGCTCTTCTGCTGAGCTGTACCTCCAGCCAATTTTTTACTTTTTATTTTGAGACAGGGTCTCTCTAAGTTATACAGGGTGCCTCTGGCCTCAAACTTGCTATCCTCTTGCCTCCACCTTCTGAAATGCTGTGATTATAGTTGTGTGATACCATGTCCAGCTCATAGCTGCTTTGAAGAGGCAGTGTGTCATATTATGTTCATTGCTTGTTTTAACTTGTGGCTATTCCTGCACTGGACAAGTTAAGTTGGTTTGAGAATAGCAGACCAGATTTCTCTTTGCATGATAATTGAGTGCAAATAATCAGTGGAAGAGGTAGCAGTTGACAAAGATTATATGAGGGGCCCCATGAAGCCCCAAGGGGCCTCAGGATAGGCTACTGTGTAGTAAATTTAGGAGAAGAACAGGAATGGTTTCATGTCTGTAGATTGCATGAGGCAGCTTGATGGCACATGGATAACTAGGTGCCTTGGAAGAATGGATTTAATGATGACCTGTATCTTGTATACACAGCTTTATAAAGCAGCCTGCATTGGAGATGTATGGCCTCTGCAGGATGGAGCCAGATAACATTATATGACTGAAGATTTGGAAATCCTATTAGACTAATTGGGGCTGGGATTTAGCTCAGTTGGTAGAGTGCTGTGCTACAGTCTCTGAGGTCCCGAGTTCAATTCCCAGCACCGCAAAAATGGGAGAAGGGTCTGGCAATCCACTCCCAAGGCAATCCCAAAACAGTCAGCCATTGAAAATCCTATGAGGGTCGCTATGAGTCAGATACCGACTCGAAGGCACCTAACAACAACAACAACAACAATTAGACTAATTATAAAAATTATAAAATGCTGTTACTATAAATTTGGTGTGTATATTCTGTATGGATTGGTAGGGTTTGAACAGGTGTTATTTGTACTACATGCTTTTTTCCTCCTCTTATACATGATGAGCATATTCTCTGACTATTAATGTTCTTCTACGCATTGCCCTAGTAGTTGCCTAATATGATACGGGGCAATTTTAAAATAAAAGATTAACCATTCCCATGATAATGGTGCTTTACTTTTTTCCCATTTGCAAAGAAGGGGAAATGGAGCTTTAATCAAGGGTGAACTTGTATGAATGTGTGTACCAGAGATTTGTATCATTATGGAAATAGAAGACAGTTGATTGAGCCTTTCATTTTGTATATGAAGGAATTAGAGTCCTTGTTTCTGTGGCTGCTCAAAGTCAGATTGATTGATTGATTGATTGATTTGTCTTGTGACAGGGTCTGGCTATGTAGCCCAGGCTGGTCTCAACTTGAGATCCTCCTGCCTCAGCCTTCTGAGTGCTGGGATTTCAGGCTTGTGCCACTACACTAGGCTCAACGTCAGATACCCACACACACAGGGTGCTTGAATCCAGGGTCTTGGTCATTCTAGGCAAGTGCTTCACTACTGAGCTGCACTCCCAGCCCCTTGTTTGTTTATTTTATTTTATTTTATTTTATTGAGATAGGGTCTTGCTGAATTGTTTGGGCTGCCTCTAGCATCCTTCTGCCTCTCACGTAGCTGGGATTTCAGGTGTGTGCCACAGCAACCAGTGGCAGGAAAGGTAGCAGTGTTCCACATGCTCTTTGCTTACTCCATCATATCTCACTATGTCTGACTAATATGATGTATCATACTTTTCCTTTTGTCCAGACACATTGAACATGTGACAGCATGTACTGAAGTTAACATCTGTAGGGTTCCCCTGTGGTTTGTAACTTGACTTTAAAATGATCTTAAGGCTCAAGTTTGGCCCATGAACCAAAATTCCTGAGGGGAACCCTTTCCTTGGTTCCATGGGTTAGAACATCTTCAAATTTATGTTGACTTAAGAGGTTTTCAGGTCAGAAATGGGTTCTACAGCACCTAATGTCTGCCAATTGAAGTTATTAGCCTTATGTATTAAGTGAAACTAGAGGAATTTCTACAAATGTTTTATCCATAGATAGTGTTCCTATGCATTCAAAAGTCATTAGTCTTATGGCATTTCTGCTTTTGTGCTAGACACATTCAGTGTCTTTAATCAGCACTTCCACCTCTTTTCATTGGTAAGAAACTGAAGAAACTGAAACTTAGGTAAGTTGAGTCATTAATAATCATAATTGGGTCCAAAGGGAACAGGTTACAGGTATTCATAAAGTTTACTTAAGATGTAATAGAAATATTTATTAACCAGTATTTTTTCTTTGAATCTCTACTGTGTTCAAGGTTGTGAGGTCATGGAGTATTAGCATTGTATTTGTTGTTGTTAGGTGTCCTCGAGTCGGGTCCAACTCATAGTGACCCTCGTAGGGTTTTCAGTGGCTGATTTTCTCTGGATTTTTTCAGGATTGGGTTGCCAGATCCTTCTCCTGTTTTTGCGGTGTAGGGGATCAAGCCCAAAGCCTCAAGTGTGTGCACAGTGGCACTCTACTAACTGAGCTAAACTCCAGCCACAGTACTGTATTTAGTGGGGGCTTCCTCATTTCTTACGTTGGGTGAGTTTTCCAAGAATCCTATTGAGAATGCCTTATAATTTTTTGTTTTCTTTGATTAGAATAGGGGTTATAATGTGAGGGCTATTGTTTTAATTATGGGAGAAGGACCTGGCAGCCCATTCCTGAAACAATCTCAAAACAATCTGGCATTGAAAACCCTATGAGTATCAGAGAAGCACTGACATAGTGCTGGGCATGGCACAGTGTCAAGAAGTGTTTCATTCTTTTGTACATAGGGTTGCTATGAGTCAGAATTGACTTGGTGGCACCTAACAGCAACAACAACAACAACAATGGTTTTGATTCAGTATGCCAGTTCATTTGATGGTCTGTGTAGCCAACCATTTGGCAAAGGCGTCATAGAACTCACACACTGGAGCATTGGATTACTGCAGAATTCATAAGAAACATAACTCAGTTCAACACATTCTGCTAATGCCAGACCATGTTAAAGATGGCTCGTGAATACTATCATACCTTAAAGAATGCTTGACAACCCATTGAGATTTTATTGTGTATCTTATCTCATTTTGATATTCACAAGACTGGGTCTTAGGGAAGTCCAAATAGTGCTCTAAACTACCTCATCTTTGATGTCTTCTGACTTAAGGACCTTGATCTTTTCAGCTGTACTATGTATGTCATACTATGATGTCCTCTGGAAGGGGGTAGAATGTATATATTTCCAGTTTCTTTTTAACAACTTTTTTCACTTTACAAAGTAATACCTCTTCAATTTGTTAGGAAAATACAACCTAGCAGTGGGGAAAAAAGAGAAGTTTCTCATCCCTCCATCCAGAGATAATCCATTTTAAATAACACTTTATTATAAATCTTCCCACTTTACCTTTTCCTATGTAATATTCTGTGTATGTGTGTGCATACATTTTGAGAACTGGTTTGATGTTTGCATACGGATTTATAATCTATTCTTTCCATTTGACAATATATTACAAGTGCTTTTATATTTAGTTAAATATAGTTAAACATTATTTTACATGGCTGCATAGTGTCCCATCTTGTGGGTGAATTATCATTTTACCATTTACCATTCCCAGCTGTTGAATATTTGGGTTTGAATTTTGATGTTTTTAATTAACTATAGGCTATATATCCTATAGCTAGTATTTATAAAATATGTAAATATTTCCTTGGGAGTAGTTGTGAGGAATGGAATTGCTGGGACAGGAATGTATGTAGTATTTTAAGATTTGATAACTATTGCTGAAGTTCCCAGGAAAGCAATGTACCTATTTGGAGTTCCCTTATTGGTGGACTGAATGCCACTTTCAGAATCTTGAATACGATCATTTCAGAACTTGTTTGCCCGCTGGGTGTGGTGGCGCCTGCCTGTAAATCAAGCACTTAATGAGGCTGAGACAGGAGGATTATGAGTTTGTGGTCAACCTTGGGCTATATAGCAAGTTGAAGGCCAGCCTGGGTTACATAGCCAGACTCTGTATCCCTCCCAAAAAATAAAAGTGCTTACCAATTTAATACATGAAAAATATTATGTCTTTGTCATTTGAATTTGTATTTCTTTTAATATTAGCAAGGCTAAATTATTTTTTACTTGGTTATTAAATTTGTTCACTGTTTTTTTCCTAATTGGGAGATTTTTCTTTTCCTACACATGATTTTCAAATGCTTTTTTATGTATCTTTCTGTTAAAGTCTTTGCAGTCTTTTGTGAATATTGTTATGGGAATTCAGATGCTTTTTAGAAGTTCTTCCATAGCAAGAGCTGAGACAAAGATAAATTTATGTGGCTTGTTATTTCTGTGGAAGTATCTTACATGTTAATATTTTTATAAAGTGACCTGATCAGTCATCCAGTATTGAATTAGGCTTCTCATTTATTTTATGGTCACATAGTAAGGTGTTACTTAAAAAGGGCACAGACTATGTGATGTGAACTCCTTTCCTTACTTTCTCTTAATGTAAGACAGTGAAGGTGTCAGGTTGGGGTCTATGAGATATACGTCACTTCTCCACCTCTTACTCTGTGATATATACCCTAAGAGATACAAGGACTATGTACTAGTGATGGTGTTCATCTTTATTCCATATTGCGTATGGAATAAACCTTTATAGTTTTTCCTCAGCTTTTTAAATGTACTGTTTCAACCCTTTTCCATTCCAGGGTACCATTAATAGGACAGTCATATATCTATCTATCTATCTATCTATCTATCTATCTATCTATCTATATGCTATCATGGTTTACTGCAGCTTTAGCCCTGTGGCATCCAATCCCGTCAGATCTCGGAAGCTAAGCAGGGTCGGGTCTGGTTAGTACCTGGATGGGAGACCACCTGGGAAGACCAGAAGCTGTAGGCTTGGGAGAAGGGCCTGGCAATCCACTCCCAAAGCAATCCCGAAGTACTCAGCCATTGAAAACCCTATGAGGGTCGCTATGAGTCAGATACCAACTCGACGGCACCTAACAACAACAATCATGGTTTACACTTATTATCCTAGCATAATTTTCAGTTGTACCTCTTTTACTCTCAAGAGTTACCCATTAGGGATTATAAATTATAAATATCATCCTGATCTTTAGGTATTGGGACATAATAACTGAAGTAATCCAGTCGGAATAATTTCTTTGAGTTAGTTTAAAAAATCTGTGTATGGAATCAAGCTTGCCATGTGGTCTTACATTCTTAATATGCAAAAGAGTTCAATAGCTATGTCTCAAAGTGCCCAACATATGCTATAAAATATTCTCCTCATAGCAATATATATTTGAAGATTTGCTAATTCTTATTGTAGAGAATACTCAGTCTAAAAGTAGGCCAAAATTAAATTTCCATAATGATTTCCCCCCCAAATTGACTGTCTGTTATGGCTAATGATTGTGGTTTAAGCTATGGGTTTCTGGGTATGAATTGAATGGGAGAGAAAAGAAGGGATCCTATTTATTGTTTTGGAATTGCTTATGCTGTCCCAAAGTGGTAAAGTTTAAGACTTTCCACTCAGCAGTAGTTTGGAATATCAATTCTGCCTTTCCAAAATCTTAGATAAGTGACTTTCAGTAAGGTGACTGAGATAGTCCTCAGGTTTGAAGATACTTGTTCTGGTTTTTTATGATGCAGGATTATACTTTTCTGCCTAAACTGAAAGCACATGACTCATGCCTAGACATTGCATGAGTTAATACAATTTAGAATTGGTGCACTAGAGGTTCTGAGGGGGAGAATAGTGGCTATTGGTATAAAAAAACCTAATATGTATAGTTCTCCAGGATTTCTAGGATCTTCTTTGCCTTTCACTCCTGTACTACACTAGTACTACATAGGGGCACACTTGCTTCATAACAGTAGGAAAGGGGTAAGTGACCCTGGAAGGCTGGATCCACTTGACTTGTACTTGTTTCTCTTAGGGCAGGCCCTCATATACAAGATCCCTCTAGGCTGCCTACTCTTCCTTCATGGTACCATTTCCATGCAGAGAAGCGATGGGCCATCACAATCCTGTCTGCCTTGTTCCACTGCTCCTTGCAGTGCATCTGAAACTTTGCATCATCCAGTCTCCAAGACACTTTTGGCCCATGCCTTCAGTATTCACTTATGTATACTTGGTAGTAATATTTCTCTTCCATAGCACCAGGAAGATTTCTAAAACTGTGCTTCTAGCTTTGATGTCTTCTACATGAATGCATTTACTAATATAACTCATCTAAAAGTGGCTTATCACCTTCATGCTTACACCAGATTTTCTGTCTGGATCCTCTGGTGGGGCTAAAATTGCTACCATTTTCCTAGTCTTCCATGTTGGAGCTGTGGTGTTTTCTTATACTTCTCTTCCTCCCACTCTGCCATAGACCACAGGTACAACCTGTGTGTTCTGTCTTTTCAAGTTTATTTAAGTCCTTCCTTCTTGTCCATTTTCACCATACAAATTCTGGCTCTTATCGCCTTCCTGGACTGTTGCAAGACCTTACTTTGGTCTCTTTTGTTTGTTCTGTATCTCCTTTGTAAAATTGAACTATGGATTCATATCGTGCCTTTATCTTCTTAATGGACTCCCTTTTTTTTTTTTTTTCTGGTGGCACTGGGTGTTGAACCCAGGGCCTTGCGCTTACATACTTTGCAAGTGCTGTACCACTGAGCTGCAACCCCAGCCCATGTTTTTACTTTTTGAGACAGGGTCTCTTTAAGTTACCCAGACTGCTTCTGGTCTCGAACTTGCAATCCTCCTTCCTCTGCCTCCTGAGTTGCTGGGATTACAGGTGTGTACCACCATGCCCAGCTCTTAATGGACTCCTGTAATAGAGTACTCAAAAGTTTTCAGCCACACCTCATAGGTTATTGAATTACAGCCACTTTTATGTGTTAAACCTAAAAAAGAACAAAACAATACGCCAAGCCCACCTACAAATACATACTTTAAAAGTAGAGGGAGAGGGAATACATTTTGTTGCACTTACCTAATTCACTAAAATGATATTTTGACTGGTTAGCTGTTTAACAACTCATTAGGACTTTCATTACCCCGATGAGAATGTTCCAAAATTGTGGTGATGATTGCACATGTCTGTGAATATACTAAAACCCATTGAATTGTGTACTTTTAATGGGTTGGTTGTAGGGTATATCAATTAGATCTCAGTAATGCTGTTATTAAAAAAAAAAAAGTTTAAGCTGGTCGCTGTGGCTCACACCGATAATACCAGCGATTTGGGAGATAGAGGCAGGAAGATTGCAAGGCCAGGGGTAACCTGTGTAACTTAGTGAGACCCTGTCTCAAAATAATATGTAAAAAGTGGTCTGAGGGTACAGCTCAATGGTAGAGTGCTTGCCAAGGCCCTGGGTTCAATCCCCAGGACTGAAAAAAACAAAGTTAATTACCCCTACTTTGTAAAATACTTATAATATCTTTTATAATATAAAATAAGCAGTAATACCTTCATCACTTCAAGAGTAACTTTTGTTTTTTTGAGACGGGGTCTTGTTATGTAGCCCAGGCCTGCCTTGAACTCATGATCCTCCTGTCTCAGGCTGCTGAGAGCAATACTGTTTTTTAAGGAGAATAACCACGGTCAGGGAAAGTTTCTCTGCCTCCATGTTCTCAGCACTTACTTGTGGGATACCTGGAGCATCGTAGCTCTCGTTCCATTTAATATGTGCACACAACTCTAGAAAAGTTGATAGGATACTTGGGAAAGCAGTAGGTAGATGACAGGATAGACAAGTCAGTATTCTAATGTCAGCACTGGGTTACAGCTTTTGCTTTTTGAAGCTCTGCCCCTGCACTGTGTGTGTATATGATTTTACAAATGCCAGAAAATACCACCCAATTTGGCAAGGCCTAGTGATTCAGTGTGTGTGTGTGTGTGTATATATATATATATATATATATATATATATGTATATATATATATATATATATATATATATATATATATATTCAGTATATTTGGCAAGGCCTAGTGATTCAGTATATATATATATATATATATATGTATGTATATATACACAGTGTGTATATATATAATATATATATATTTAAAATATTTTGCATTCAGTTAACTTAATTTCTGTCAACTTCATTACTGGTTCAAGTAAGTAAGGATAGACTATGTGATATACTGCTTTTATTTTATGCTTAAATACTTTACTACTCCCTCTGTGATAAAACAGTTCACAGAAATGATTGCATATAAAATGGTTGGCTTCTGGTCTTTTTTAAATACTCATACCACTTTTATTACACAGCCTCAAATATTATATTAATGCATTATTAGATCAGTTTATTAAAATATCACATCTGAGTATATATTACCATAATTTAGACAACATTTGTGGGTCATATGCCCTATGCCAAGATCTGTTCCAAGAGCTGTACATTGTCTTGGGTTATGATGTCTCTTCCCCTTTACCTCTAATTTTTGTTCATGGATCAATTCTATGGGTCCTGGAGCAAGAGGAGAAGCTCAATTTAAAATAAGATGGCAATTGGTTTTACTTCCTCTTTTATCATTCAAATGGTAGGAAGTCATCATGTGTACAAGCTTCATTAAAAACATTAATAAAGTGCATCAGTATACTTTCTTTAATTTTACTTCTTCAAAGAACAAATCTTGTAAGAAAGTTCTTGTCTCCCTGCTGGTTGTACATTTATAAGTGTGATCCTTTTGAGCAGAGAGGAAGGAAGCATACTTCCATGTACAGTTTTCTTAAGGGTAATTAAAAAGGCATTTCTTACTTGAGGCTTAGGTTAACCATTGCTATTTCTGAAAAAATTGAACTAGGAAAGCCCTGCTCCATTATTGTTCTGTTGCATGTCTGTTACTGTTACTGGATCAAATGCTGAAGAAACATATGGCCATCAGGCAAAATAAATTACAGGACAGAATTTAAATGAATGAAACAAATCACAGGGCAACTTTTTTAACCGGCTGGGAAAATTGCCTTGACATCAATTGGTGGTGCCAGATGTTGCCTGTCTCTCTTTGGATAACACATGTGAATGCACAAGAAAGATCATTGGATTTGGAGTAATTCAAATCTAAAGCGACAGAGGCATTTCATGTACCACTTCTTCTCTGTAGTGGCAAATGTTCCAGCTTTTCAAGAAAGCTGAATTTTAAAAATTATTTTTGTTTTATGCTTCTAAAGGAAGTGAGAAACCAAATGATTTCCCAGTGCATCTCTCCATGGCATAGTTGTTGGATCCTTCAAAACTAGCCATTTGGAAATGATGGTTTCAGGAGTCTTTGCTAGGAGGTATTAATGCTAATAGTGAGACCCCCAGCAGGTACTGTTGATTTTGGTCAGCATAGTATTCTCTATGGGCTGGGGTTTAGCTCAGTTGGTAGAGTGCTGCACTGCAGTCTCTGAGGACCCAAGTTTGATCCCCAGCACTGCAAAAATGGGAGGAGGATGTGGCAGTCCACTCCTGAAGCAATCTGCCACTGAAAACCCTATGAGGGTTGCTGTGAGTAGGATTTGACTCAATGGCATCTAACAACAACAACAAATATTTCTCTGCAAGATAAAATGTAAAAATGTGAACAATGCATAGACTCTGTGTGTGTGTGTGTTTGTGTGTGTGTGTTTGTGTGTGTGTGTGTGTGTATTTTAATCATGCTCTTTTTCTTCAAGTAAAGGGAAACATTTCTGTAAATTTAGTTTTATCTTCCTCTCCTCTCCTCCCCTCCCCTCCCCTCTCTTCCCCTCTCCTGTCCTCCTCTCTCCTCCCCTCCACTCCTCCCAAAAAGATCAGCCATTGAAAACCCCATGAATTGCAGAGAAGCACTGACAATAGTGCTGTGCATGGCACAGTGTAGGGTAGTATTTTATCTGGGGTATGTAGGGTAGCTGTGAGTCGGACACCAACTTGATGGCATCTAATAATAACAGGTAGATTTGGAACATATACAAGTCCTTCCTAATGTTCTTAGCATTATTTTTTGAAATTATTGGGGTGACACTAGCTGAAAAAACATACCATGTTCTACAATCTGAGGACTTGTCTATTTTGTGAGACCTTCCAGATCATTGCTTCTCTTAATTGGAGCAGTACTTGTCTCGCTCCCTCTTGTATCTTAATTCCCCTACCTCAAAAGATAATTATTTTTACAGGCTCAAAGTGAAGAGCCACATGAGTTAAAAAAAAATCTTGACATAGTAACCTTGAAAGAAAACTAGTATAGTTTTTAGTTAATTCATTTGAGTTAATATATAGTAAATCATAGGTGAGACTTCTTTCCTGACATGAAATATAGCTAAAGGTTTTGAAGGCTGTACAACGATGTAAATCTGAAAGCTGGAGAGAGCTTTTGAGATTACCCAGGCCCATGCCCTCACCTTCTGTTCTCAGTGACCAAGTGGCCCTGTGCAGGTCGTTGCCCTAGTGGGGCAGGATTGAGTGGGCTCAGCTCCAGCTAATGTTCCTCCCGTGCCACATAGCTGCTTGTGAATGATCTCCTGATGAAGGTGAAGTAAGGTGGAAAATGGTGTTTTAGGCCCATCTTGGGACTTTTCCTCTGCTACGAGTTTAATTTGTTTCTCTCCTTTAGGGAGGGCCACATGAGCTGTTCTATCCTGAGGAAGTATTTCATGAGGACTGTACAGTACTTTTCTAAAGTGTATCTCATCATTTTTTACCCACTGTGTTGAACAAGTATGTAGTTTAAGTGTGACCTAAAAGTTTGGATTTTATGCATTCACATTTTTTATTACCAAAAAAAAAAAAATCAATACTAAATTCTGTGGGAGGATATTTACTTTGAATCATTCTCATTTCTTAAAATGTTATTATTATGACTTGATATTTTTATGATGACTTCATCCACTCCAAATAATGTTCAGTGAAGTCCCAGTTTTCTCTAAAGAAGTACGTATACAGCAGTGGTGCCACTTTATAAGTAAATGTATGTGTATAACTTACAGACCCCAAACTTTCATATCTTTTCTTTAGCTCAGGAGATTTATCTCATAGGAAGTAAAAGTATAACCCTGGCATTGCAGTCTGCTCTGACTCATCCATTAGCATAAGGAGCTAGTCACGGCCATGTCCTTGCCTTTGCTTGAGAATGTAGGACATAAATCGCATCCTCTGGGTCATAGATATCCTCCATGTCCATGCCATGAATCTTATGGGTGTGCAGAAAGTGCTTTGCATTGGAATGGATACACATTTCAAACTGAATGTATTTTCTCTCCCCAGGCAAAGCCTTTCCTCTTTAGGCTTCCCTAAATTAGAGCACCCCAGCTACCTAATCCAGAAATTTGGGTGTTCTTCCAATTCCATTTCCTGTCCTTATCACCCACATCTTATGTCTCTAGTCTAGAAAGTGTTGCTCTAGAATGTTTATCCTCCTGCCATTGTGATCTAAATTACCAATGTCTTTTGTTTGAATTACTGGAATACTCTAACTTGTCCTTACAACTAATTATTTTCTTTTCTTTTCTTTTTGTTTGTTTGTTTTTGTGTGTTTTATTTTAAGACAAGATTTTGCTGTGTAGCCCAGGCTACTCTGGAACTCAACTATCTTGACCAGGCTGGCCTCGAACTGCCTCGGCTTCCCAAGTGCTGGGATTACAAGAATGTGCAACCATGCCCAGCCTAAACTCATTCTTTATTTAGCTTAAACCAAACCATATCACTTCCCTGGTTAAAACTCTCTAAAGCTGTCTAGTGTCCTGAGAATGAAATCTGAACTTGTCTCCTGAAGTAGAGTGTTCCATGTACTTCACTGCTACCTCTGCAGCCATTCCCCCCTCCCTCTTTCCCAAATATCTGCCAAACCTGCCTTGGCCATACTGGTCCTCTTATACCTCTAACCTGCTAGCTAAGCACATTCCCACCTTGGTCAGCATGTCTGCTGGTTCATGGCATGGAATGCCGTTTCCTTTTAATTTTCTTGTGACTGGATCTTGAATATTCAGACATTAGCTGCAGTGTACTTGATGAGAAAGGTTTTCCCTGGTCTCCCAAATTAAAGAAGCAGCAAGGGCACTGTGTATTTCATTACTTTTAATTGTTTAATGCACAGCACCTATAGTGATCAGATATTTTATTAGTGGTGTATCAGCCCATATATTATCTGCTGTCATTTGCATATTACCTTTGTGAAGTCAATGACTGTTGATACCTGAAAGAATGTCATACAATTTGTTGTTGTTAAGTGCCGTTGAATCAGTATCTGACTCATAGCGACCCTGTGTACAACAGGGGAAACACTATTGTCAATGCTTCTCTGCTGTTCATAGGGTTTTCAATGGCAGATTGATTTTTGGGAGGGGTTTGCTAGGTCCTTCTCCCAAGCCTACAGCTTCTGGTGTTCCCAGGTGGTCTCCCATCCAGGTACTAACCAGACCCGACCCTGCTTAGCTTTCGAGATCTGACTGGATTGGATGCCATAGGGCTACAGCTGCAGGCTGTCATACAATTCATACCCAGTAAAATGAACAAATAATTTGAGCTAGATGTCTCCAAACATTGTGGCATTAAGTATTGAGATACTGCGGATCATTATCTCTGTTTTGGGGAATAGAGTGTTTGAATCAGGATAAAGTGAGTAAAAAGGTATTTGTTGGATGTATAAAATTAAAGGTAGCTTCTCAGTTGTTAATATAGTGCAACATAGTACTGTTAATGATCCTGTATTTCATTCACAATGGATTTTTCTTTTTGGTATTTTGGATTTTTAAAAATACTGCAATGAAATACTATTTCTCTTGATTACAGGACTTTTGGTTTCACAGCCCTGTATCAGAATATTTTCTCATTTTCCCACTTGATTTTGAACTGTAAATTATGGCTAGTATGTATTGACTGTTATGTACCAGATACTGCTTTAACTTGGAGTAATTCATCAAAAACTCATAGAAGCAAAGTGGCGTGGGACATGCTCGTAATCTCAGCGACTTGGGAGCTGAAGTGGGAGAATTCTGAGTTTGAACCCAGAAGCAACCTGTGCAACTTAGCAAGAACCTGTCTCAAGGTACTTAAAAAAAAAACAAAAGGGGAGGTGGATTAGTGGATGTAGCTCAGTGGTAGAATACTTGCCTGGCATATATGAGGCCCTGGGTTCAACCACATAGTACCAGGGGGGAAACTGTTGAAAAGTAGGTATAGTTGTTTCCTTTTAGTCATGTGCTCACTTTCTGCAGTTAAATTTACTCATGGTCAGCTATGATCTGAAAATATTACATGGAAAATTCCAGAAATAAACAATTCATGTCTTAAATTCCAAAGTGTTCTGAATAGCATGGTGAGCTTGCATGCTGACCTGCTTCCTCTTGCCTGTGAAGGAATCATCCTTTTGTTCACTGTATCCACAGTGTATGTCCTACAAGCTTGTTAGTTACTTAATAGCTATATGTTATGAAATTGACTGTCATGGTATTACAGTGTTTATATTATATTTAATAAAGGCTGCAAAGTGAAGAGTAGTGATGCTAACCGTTTGGATAGACCAAAGAGAAGCTATTTGTGTGTCCTTTAAGTGGAAATGTGAAAATTATCAATAAAAAGGAAAGGAAAAAACAAAGCATGTTGAAGTTGCTAAGATATCAATAAGAATGAATTGTCTGTCTTTGAAATTGGGAAGAAGGCAAAAGAAATCCATGCTGGTTCTGGTGCCACACTTCAAACTGCAAAAGTTATGGCCATAGTCTGTAATAAGTGTTTAGAAAAGGAAAATTTAAATTTGCATATGTATGGATAGAAAAAAACATAGGGTGTATAGGATTTGATCACTGCATTTTCAGGCATCCCCTGGGTATGTTGGAATGTTTTCTCAGTGGCATTTAGGTATGTGAACACAGGCTTAGACAGAACAGCCACTCTACACAAAGCCATAGAGCTTTCAAGAGGAGGAACGAGGATGGGTAGCATACGCGTAATATGTTATGTGGGTAGAAATAGGTTTATAAAGTGGAAGGGAAATTGGGATCTTTAACACTTTGGAATATTTTCTCTGCTGTTCTTATGAGTCCATTAAGTAAATGCACAATGATCAAAAATCTAATGCTTCGGGATAGAAATGTCAATCTCCTAGTTTTGTCAGAAAGGAGATAAAAGGGAACAGAATGAATGTGCCAGAGACATGCTTTAAAAGAGTCAATGTGGCCCATATATTTTATTGATCACCATTTGGTAACACATAAGGGGACGTGAAACTGCCCTCTGATTGGGGTTAAACACTCCATTATGTTTAGAAATGTTCCTGTGACAACATGACTTTAATATGTAGAATGATTTTGGGAGTTTTTGAGTTATAAAAAAATCACTGCACATTTCATATCAAAATAAAGTGTAGATAGTATAAAATGTAAAACAATAAAAGCTAGAATAAATGTAGTTGATTGAGACTTTTAAAAAACATAAATGAAAGAAAGAACAGAACACATAGATGAATGAACTCAATACTAGATTCTAAAATTATGTGCCAGATTTCACCAAAGAAAAGAAAGTGACAAATTGGGGAAATATTTCTAACCAAGCACTAATTTCATTTTAAAAACCAAGTTGCTTAATAAAACAGTAAGAAAAATAGTAAGTCCCCCAATAATTGTTTAAATAGAGACAAGTTCATAGAAGCAATACAAATGTACAAGTATGAAACATTTCTTCTTAAAAATAAAGATGTAAATTAAAATAAGATTTATTTTAAGTCTCTCAAACTTTAGGTATCTAAAAAATGTAGTGTTTTCAAAGGTGGAATGAGAGAAGGGTCTGATGGGTAATGAGCTGGATACAACTCAAGGATGTCTAGAGCCATCACAGCATGCTGCACTCTTGCATCTGATTGCATTTCTGTAATGTTCTCCTGAGGAAGGAGAGATTCAGGCAAAGCTCTCTGTTCAGGGATGTTTATCAGAGCATTAGTTATACAAGGGAAAAGTCAAAAATACGAAAAATGTGTTATACCAGGGGAATTGTGAAATTATCACACATCCACAGGATAGGCTTTCAGATAATCATAAACCATTTCTGAAGAATAATTAGTAATAGTATTGTGGAGTAATTACCACAATATGTTAAGTGAAAAATAATGCAGTGTTGTTCCAATTTTAAATCCAATTAAGAACAACAACAACAACAACAAAATACATTTACCTAGAAAAGGACATTGGAAAGAAGTATTCCAAAATGTTCAAATTTTAAAATAGTTTTTTTAATGATAAATATTTATAACTTTTATAAATAGGAAAGATGTTTAATATATGAGGATACAAGATCTCGGTCCGGGACAGATAGGAGACCTTCAGAGATTCTTGTCCATCTTCTTCCTAATTAGCTGTCAACCAGTGGAAACTTTTCATAAGTTACTTACTTCCCTCTACAAAATCAATGAGTTGCTGAGGTATAGCTCAGGGGTAGAGTGTTCATCTAGCATGCACATGGCCCTGGGTTCAATCCTTAGCACAAGAAAAAGAAGAAGTCTTATTAAAACCAGTTAAAGGCTTCCAGACATTTTTCTTTGAAATATACCCAGAGGCTGAAGAAAGTGAACATGTGCTCCCAGGGGTAAATGATGAGGGAAAGCTGAGCAGATTGGCACAGAGTAGCCTCCTAAAAAAGCTTTAGCATGGAAATTCTCATCATCTTCCTTTTCTCCAAACTATACTGATATTTTTTAAATTAAAAAGAAATTGAGATATATACTATAAAACCCACCATTTAAAAGTCACAGATTCATGGTTTTTAGTATATTCAGGAGATTGTGCAGCCAACTGATGTTAGTTTTTAATTCAAAAATATTTACCAAGGACTCACTCAGAAGAAGCTCTTATGCCTTTGAGTAACCTTGAATAGGCTATCAGGTAGTTTTTCCAGGAGGATTTAACTACATTGAGAAACCCAAGGCTACATGATTTTCTTTCTTTCTTTTTTTTTCCTCCTTTTATTAATAAATGTTGGTGGGGTACAGAGTAATACAGCATTGGCTTTTTCCATTATGCAACAATTACGTCACTTTTGATTACACTTCTATCAACTTATAAGGTTTATGGAACCTTTGGACTAATACGTAGTAGAACTCATATGCATATTTGCGTTATGTTCTCCCCTTTTTCCTATGTACTCATGAAGTTGCATTGTTTACATTGTGATTATCCTCTCCCCTTTTATCCCTCTACGTTGTTTCTCCTCGCCATCCCACCTTCTACAATCTTTGCTTCCCTTTGCTAGTTCCCTCCATCCTTCTTTCTACTCTATAATATCCCTTCTTTGTTACATGATTTTCTAAATGCTTTCAGTAAATAATTGAATTTTCAATGTGTTTTACCTGTCTTTTCCTTAAAAACAACTGGATTAGTTATTATTAATAATTCTGGTTACTATTGTCTTCCTGGTCCGTTCTGTTTCTGCTCACAGTGGGTGATACTAAGTTCTGTTAATTTCTCTGCTACATTTTTAAAACTGTCTAGTACTTTCTGCTGGACTATGGTGGGGACAAGGGTTTCAGTGTACCCAGCTGTTGCCTTCACAGGACAGTCTTTTAAAGGGAAGGAATTATGGTGACTTTGGTGTCAGAGCTTCTCAGTTTCAAATGCAGATTTCCTATGTAAGTGGAAGAAAATATGTAGAAGGCAGCATACATGCATTTTAAAGTCGATGTAGCCAGGAATGTGAACAACACATGGATTGTATTTGACTCAGTATTATTAAATCACTTTTATCTCAGTGCTATTAATTCTTTTCAGGTGTTGGTTTATGATGTGCTTGGACATAGGAAATTCGTCCTTGAAATATCTGATTCTACTTTATCCAAGTTTCTATGGAAGTACCCCAAGTTCAGCTTTGTTAATGCTGAGATTCCATATTTCAGACTCTGCCTAAACCAGTGGAGCTGAGGTACCATTGCTTGAATTTACTCAGCTCTGTGAAACTTAGGTTTTGTTCTTCTCCCTGCTTTATCTGAGTGCTGGCCAACCAAGGGGGCAGAGTAGGGATATTTGACCTAAGCCTTTACATTCATTAAGGCCTTCAGATGTAGACTTTTGATGGCTTGATAGTATCTCCAAATACAGCCAGGAAGGGCCCTGGCAGGATGAAATGTACAGTTTCAAACACCTCAGTTTTTGTAACTGTGTTTTGGCATCTCTTCTTTTCCCTCAAAACCAGAAAAAATCAACAAAAAAGGTGGAAGTATTGTGGGCCTTCTTGATCATGTGAGAGGCCCTGCTAAGATGGACTCTTGGAGTGTCGGGTACTGTCAGTAAGTGTCTTCCAGGACCCTTGTGCAGAATTGGGGCATCTGAGATCTTCAGAGCAGTGACAGTAGTAGCTGGCATTTTTAGGGCTTTCAGGAATGCGTCTGCATATGTGGATTGTCCTTTGCAGCTCTTTTGATAAGAGGAGTCCAAGAAGCCAGTTAAAGTGTGAGAGGAAGAGCCAATGAGTCCATAATTGTTTTCAACAATAAATGCTAATTCATTACCATTAAGAAGATACTATATGATTGGATTCAAAAGTCATTTTTGGTGGGACCATTTGCAGATTACATCATGTACTATGGGCAAAATAATCATCGTGAATGTATAGATACTTCATGTGAATTGGATATGCAAATATGAATTTGAGGCAGACCTTGTATGGAGGAATCTGTTGTGTTGGAAAGATCTTGGCAAAGAAAGCCTAAATTTTGAGTATTAGGTTGTGTGAGAGTATATATGTGTATAATTCAATATATTCTTACAGCTTACAAAGCAGTGTACTCCATCATAGGATATTAAATTTATATTTAATGTTTGTTCTGATGAAAGGAGATGTGAACTGGGGATTGCTGTCTGTGCTTTATCCTGATCCAGTGATTAGGGAAGAAAAAAATAGTATCTTTCACAGCCAATTATAAATGCTGGTGGAAGTGGCCTTTAGTAGCGTGATTCTTTTTGGGTTTTTGTTTGGTGGCTTTTGTGGTTTTTGCATAAGGTCTTACTATGTAGTCTTTGTTGGCCTTGAACTCTCAATCTTCCTGCTTCAGCCTTCTAAATGCTGGGATTGCAGATGTGTGCCACCATAGCCAGCTCAGGATGATTCTTAAATAGTCTCATTTGTGGGTTTTTGGACGAGCTGGGATGAGAACAGGCAAAAAAAAAAAAAAAAAAAAAAAAAAAAAAAAAAAAAAAAAAAAAAAAAAAAAAAAAAAAAAAAAAAAAAAAAAAAAAAAAAAAAAAAAAGGCATTACAAGGAACAAAATCTGTAGCAACCTTTGAAAATTCTTGTAGAGCTTAAAAGTATAGTAGTATTTTCCTATATAGAAATTTCACAGTTCAATGGTGAATCTGTGGCAATAATGAGCGAGAAAGCAGTGAGACTAGGAGGAATAAAAGGCAAAGTACTTGCCTAAGAGAACAAATAACATTCCTGGGGACATTTTCTAGCCAAATTTACAGAGACCATTGAAGGAGAGAGCAGGTTTTTTATGGGACTCATAGGATGTGGCAGTCTACTCCTGAAACAATCCCCAACCAGCCATTGAAAACTCTATGAAGGTCACTGTGTGTCGGACCTGATTTGACAGCACCTAACAATAAAAAAACGCACACCCTCATGTATATTGATTTGCTTGTTACAGCTCTTAAGTTATTTGATTGATGATATATTCGAATTAGCAAAAATAAGAGACTTCTCCCTCCCTCAGACATTTTATGTCAGGGGTCTTTAATAGATTTTATTGTTTCAGTGATCTTGGAAAGAGTCATCTCCCTCCCTCCCTCTCTCCCTCTCTCCTTCCCTCCCTTCCTTCTTTCCTTCCTTCCTTCCTTGAAGCCAGGGCCTTGTGCATATTTTGCAAGTGATCTACCACTAAGTTGCACCCTAGGCCCTTTTTAATTTTTTTTTATCTTGAGACAAGGTCTTGCTAAATTATGCAGGCTGCCTCTGACCTCTAACTTGCAATCCTCCTACCTCAGCCTCCTGAGTCGCTGGGATTACAGTCTGCACTGCTGCACCTGCCAGAGTCATATTTTTTAGATTTCCCAGAATTATTTGTGTTTTTCCTTACCCTGTGCTATGAAAAGACAGTAATCATCACTGCATTCAAAGAGCAATCTCCTAGTAGAAAAATCTATTTTCTTTCATTCAGAGATAAAGAATTGTGAAATCTCATATGTTTCTCAGGTGGCCTTAGGAAAAACAACTTCACTTTGTATAATTTGGGAACAACTTTTTTTAATTAAACAATTTTTTTCCCATATAAATCATGGGTAAATTGTTAAACATTTAAAACTTTCAGTTAATTGTGTGATTCTAGAAAAACAGGGAAAAGACACGTGAAACTTGGCTTACACGGTTGTTACAGATAATTCCTTGGTCTATATGCTAGCACTCCACTGAACAAAGCTATTGTCACTCCCTTTGTTGGAGTTTTAGTCTACATACTTTCTTTTTAAGTTCAATTTTAATATAGAATAATATTTAAATTTACTACTTTTCTTGTTCTACCTACAGCATTTGCACCACACAGATTTTCTCATATGTAAAGCTCTGCCTTTGGTTTTGATTTGAGGCATTTGTATAATAAAATCGAAGTGTAGCATGAAGCTCATGAGCGCAAGTTACTTGGGAAGATAGCACTAAGATTCAAAACGAGTCTCCATTAATTGAAGTGCTATTCAGAAATTCCAAATTAGGTTAAATAGATAATAGATGTAGTAACAGCCAAGTTGAGACATTTTTAGATTGTGGGCAGTAGAAGTTAATTATCCTGGATTTGGGGCAGCTGAGAAACTGCGTCATGCCAACCTGGAGCTGAACATCTGAAGATTGGATGTAAGCCCTGATGCTGCCGTTTGTAGCCACACCATCTTAGCCATGTTACCTCACCTCTGCAAGGCAGTTTTCTTTTCTGTACTACAAGGATAAAGACATCTATCTCACAGATTTTTGAGAGGATAAAATGACATATTTCAGAGTGCTCAGCAAAGTTTAGAGGGTTGCATACAGAATTTTTTCTGTTTCATTTACAAGTGAGGAGATACTCAGGAGATACAAACCACTGCACCCCTACTCTATATTGGAGATTACTCTTAAAGTGTGTGTGTGTCATATGCACACTTGCACATGCTGGGGCCAACCAGTACTGTATTTATTAGGTCTGAGAACAAGAGCTAGGAGTCCTGGATTCTGCTTTGGCCTTTTATCATTTTTTTAGCTGGGTGACACCTATTTTTTCTTCACGATTGGACTCCAGAAGAGTGTCATGAGAATGAGGTACTAAATGGGATGCACTTGATGCACTAGAGAGTTTCGCTTAAGTAAGCATTATAGAGAAAAGGACAGAGGAAGAAGACAGGGTACCCTCCATTCCCTTACCTCCCTGTCCTTCATCTTATTCATTTTCTCCTATTTCCCTTTTGGTATTTGCGGTAGTCAAGAGTTCCAGCAGAAAACATATGGCACACTCCAACAGGGTGACTGAGGAGAGTTTTATAAAATAACTGTTTTCAAAGAGTTGGACCAGGTGTAGATAGTAAGAGCTGGAAATAACCAGGCAAGTTGAGGGAGCAGTTACTGGAACCAAAAGAGGGCAGCCATGTGGAGGGGACCATGCAGAAGGAAAGGTGGCATTTTGAAGAGGACCTGGTGCATCTATGGTGCCCCTGTGGGAAGGGAGCTGGGGGAATAAATGCCCTTCCTGTCTCTTCTGCTCTTTGGCATCTTCCTCCTGTGTGGTTTGGGCTAACCCCAAGCAGAAGACAGAGGACGAGAGAGCTGTTGATGAAACTCATACCTACTGGCCTCCTGGGGGAACCAAGCAAGATGAGAAATAAAAAAAGGATCCCTGGGTGTGTTTCTGGCAACAGGAAAATATCTTCCTTTAGAAGTGACTTTTAATTCTTTGCTCTTTTCTGTTGATTCCTCCCCATTCATTCATTGGTCTTGTATTCTGCCCCTGCTTGGAGTCTGCATTACTGTGATGTCCAGCATGTGGACTGTGCCCAGGGTATCAGGGACTAGATCCAGAGATGCCAAGTGTTGGCTGCCCTTACTTAACATGATTTAAGTGAAACACAAGCCAATGTTGTTTATACTTCATCTTTCTTCTTTCTTTCTTTATTTGGTGAATACATAAACATTTCTCAAATGACCAGGAGAAACATGGCCCCTGGTGCCTGATTCTCTTTCATTTTCTTTTTATGTGACTAATCTCACAAATTAAGATGGCTTCTTTGTTGTGGAAAGAATTGACAGATTTTGATTTGATGATCTTTTGTACAGGTGGGCCTTCAGGTCAAGCCTTTGACTCTGGGATAGTAATAGTAAACAAAGAAGCAATCTGGATTTTTTTTTTTCCCTTACATACTTTTAATTAGGAGAATAAAAATACTAGTTTCTTTCTATAAATTATTGATAATGATAAATCATTTATGGCTTTATTTCTACTGGAGTTGCTACTTTTCATATACTTTGTTTTTTCTTCTGTGTTCATGGTTGGGTTTACAAGATATTCATTGAAAAATCTTCAGATTAATCCCATTGAAACAGACTGATCACATTCACATTTCAGTGTTAAATTGTTATTTCAAGGAATTCCAGATTACCTTATTAAATGTCATAGGAAAATGATGAAGGAATCACCTACTATAGGACATTGAGGCTAGGATCATCTTGTATTGTAACTGTCTGAGGGTTGTTTTTTTTTTTGCGGTACTAAGAGTTGAACCCAGGACCTTGCGCTTGCATGCTATGCAAGTGCTGGACCACTGAGCTGCACCTTCAGCCCCCCCTTTTTTTTTCTTTACATTTTGAGACAGGGTCTCGCTAAGTTATGCAGACTTCCTCTGGTCTCGAACTTTCGATCTTCCTGAGTCCACCTCCCAAGCAGCTGGGATTACAGGCGTGCACCACCACACCCACCTTGTCTGAGGGTTTTGTGTTTACCTCAACATCTGCAGTCATTTGAGAGTACTTCAGTGAAAATAGTAATACTTTTTTTGAATTTTTGTGATTGTTTATAAAGATAGCAATGAAATCCAGCCATCATAAAAACAAAATGAAACTAGGACAGATGTTGTATCCCAGCTTTTAGCTCTCTCTCCCTTCCCTGCCTCTTACCTCCCCTAGCCCCAAGCCTGGTAGGAAAGACAGGGATTTTAGGACCCTAGTCATAAGGCCATCTTGTGTTTCATTCTGTTCTTCCATATTTCATATCCAAATTGGCATTTTTATTTTCTTCACATTTTTAGAGGAAGGCAAGGTCATTTATTGTTTTGGAGATCTCAAGGAAATGTGAAAAGGAGTAAGAAAGTAGGAAGTGAGAAGGGACATATGATAAAGCCACTTCCTCTTAGGCAAATGAAGTTTTTAGATTTGTAGTTTTAGATTGTAGAAGAAATATGTTGACATTCAGTGAAATGATTTCATCATTTCATCTTTTTTCCCTCTAATTGGCATCTATAGCTCTGTTAGGAGCTATCTTCAGGCTTATGACAAAAAAGGAATACTGAAGATGAGAAAAATGACAGCATTAAAGAGAAGATCCAATAGCAATAAACTTCTGTGTTGTGTTATTACTCACTAACGGGCAAAAAGAAGATAGCCACTGTGACTTTACTGAATTAAGCGATTGCTTGGAATAACTCAGCCACGCAGCCCCCTGGAAATAAATACAGTGAATACTTGCTATGTAGAAAAATTGCCCTTATTCTTCTTGTCTTAGCAGGATACTGAGCTCTCCTTGTACCACATTTCAAAACTAGAGAAAATGTCTAGAGACTTTAAGGCCTTTCCTCTTACCTCTCTGAATAGCATTTATGTAAGTGTATTATCATTTCCAGATCTAAATCCTGACTAAACCACCTAGAGTCCTGGAATCACTTCAAATATTTTTCAGGAAATACACCTTTATCAAATCTTTATTAAGTTCAAAAGATGCTGTTGTTACACAGGAGACATCTTAGTACCTGACTTTAAACTATACTACTGTACCATGCCAGAAGCCGTACCACTGTGGTGTCTGGTCCTATCAGATCTCGGAAGCTGAGTAGGGTCAGACCAGGTTAGCACTTGGATAGGAGACTGCCTGGGAACATCAGGTGCTATAGGCTTGGGAGAAGGACCTGGCAGCCCACTCCCAAGAACTAATCAGCCACTGAAAAGCCTAAGAATAGCAGAGGAGCAGGACAACAGTGTTTCACCTGTTGTATGTAGGGTTGCTGTGAGTCAGACACTGACACGACGGCCCCCAAGAACAACAGGACTGTGCCATAGTGGCAAAACCAGCTTGTTATTGGCACAAAGATAAATGGGACAGAATAGAAGACCCACATATGCACCTACTCAATTATAGCCACCTGATCTTTGACAAAGGGGCCAAAGCGGTACATTGGGAAAAAGATAGTTTTTTCAACAAATGGTGCTCAGAAAATTGGATATTCATATGTAGAAGAATGAAAGTACACTGTACTTCTTAATCTGTACAAGAATCAGTTCCAAATGGATCCGATACCTCAACATAAAACCGAAAACCTTAAAACTACTAGAAGAAGATAGGGAACAAGCTCTAACAGATATAGGCAAGTATTTCCTTAACACCTCCATATATCTGTCAGTTTTCCATACTGTGGGAGCATGTGAGCTGCTGTGACGCTGAAAGGTACTACAGATACTAACAAGGTCACTCATGGTGGACAGGTTTCAGCTGAGCTTCCAAACTAAAACAGAGTAGGGTAGAGGACCTGGCAGCCCACTCCCAAAACAATTAGCCACTGAAAACCCTATGAATAGCAGAGAAACACTGTCAGATATAGTGCTGGAAAATGAGCCAGGTTGGACAACATTCACAAGATGACTAGGGAAGAGTTGTCTCCTCAAAGTAGAGTCTGCCTTAATGATGGAAATGGAGTAAAGCCCCAGGGACCTCCATTTGCTGATGTGGCACGGCTCAAAATGAGTTGTAAACATCCATTAATAATTGGAATGTGGGATGTATGCAGTATGAATCTAGGAAAATTAGAAATTGTCAAAAGGGAAATGGAGTGCATAAACATTGACATTCTAGGTGTCAGTGAGCTAAGCATGGACCATTATGAATCAGATAATCATATGGTCTGCTATGCTGAGAATGACAAATTAAAGAGAAATGGGGTTGCATTCATCATGAAAAAAGCCATCTCAAGATCTGTCCTTAAGTATAGTGCTGTCAGTGATAGAATAATACCCATATTAGAATAATACCCATATATCTATCAGGAAGACTGGAGATTGCATGATGGCATTTTATCAGACAAATGACCTTATCATTGCAAATACATTTTTTTACCAACATAAATGGTGACTATATATGTGATACTCATCAGATCGAACATACAGGAACCACTACATTGACTACATTTGTGGAAACAGATGATGGAAAACCTCAACATCAAATGTCAGAACAAGACCAGGTGCTGATTGTAGTAGATCAGAACATCAACTGCTCATATGCAGGTTCAAATCGAAACTGAAGAAAATTAGTACAAGTGTACAAGAACCAAGGTATGACCTTGAGTATATCCCACCTGAGTTCAGAGATCACCTCAAGAACAGGTTCAGTGCATTAGACACTAATGATAGAAGATCGGTTGAGTTGTGGCATGACATCAAAGATATCATTCATGAGGAAATCAAAAGATTATTAAAAAGACAGCGAAAAAAAGGAAAGACCAAATTGCATGTCAAAAGAGACTCTGAAACTTGGTTTTCAACATTGAGCAGCTAAAGTAAAAGGAAGATATGATTGAAGTTAAGGAACTAAACAGAAGATTTCAAAAGGCAGCTCAAGAAGACAAAATCAAATATTATAATGACATGTGCAAAGAGCTGGAGATAGAAAGCCTAAGAGGTAGGGCATGCTTTGTTTTTCTCAAGCTTAAGAAGTGAGGAAAAATTCAGGCCTCGAGTGGCAATAGTGAAGGATTCTACAGGGAGAATATTAAACAATGCAGGAAACATCAGAAGAAGATAGAAAGAATATACAGAGTGATTATACCAAAAAGAATTGGTGGATGACCAGCTATTTCAAGAGGTTGCATATGATCAGAAACCAGCGGTGCTGAAGAAAGAAATGGAAGCTGCTTTGAAGGAGTTGGCGAAGCACAAGACTCAAGGAATTGATGGAATACCAATAGAGATGTTTCAACAAACAGACATAGCACTGGAGATATTAACTTGCCTTTGCCAAGAGATTCAGAAGGCAGCTACCTGGCCAACTGATTGGAAGAGGGATACATATTTGTGCTTATTCCTAGGAAAGAGGACCCAACAAAATGTGGAAACTATCAAACAATATCATTAATAACACACGCAAGCAAAATTTTGCTGAAGATCATTCAAAACCAACTGCAGCAGTATGTAGACAGAACTGCTGGAAAGTCAAGCTGGATTTGGAAGAGTATGTGGAACCAGGGACATCATTGCTGATGTCAGATGGATATTAGCTGAAAGCAGAGAATATCAGAAAGATGTTTATTTATGTTTTATCGACTATGCAAAGGCATTTGACTGTGTGGATCATAACAAATTATGTATAATGCTGTGACGAATGGGAATACCAGAGCCCTTAATTGTACTCATGAGGAATCTGTACATGGACCAGGAGGCAGTTGTTGGAACAGAAGAAGGAAACATTGCTTGGTTGAAAATCAAGAAAGGTGTGTATCAGGGTTGTATCCTTTCATCATACCTCATCAAATTCTGTTTTGAGCAAATAATCTGAGAAGCTGGACTTTATGAAGAAGAACATGGCAACATGATCAGATGGAAGACACATTAACAACCTACATTATGCAGATGGCACAGCTCTGCTTACTGAAAGTGAGGAGAATTTGAAACATTCACTGACGAAGATCAAAGACCACAGCCTTCAGTGTGGATGGTGTCTTAACATTAGCAAAACAAAAATCCTTACAACTGGGTCAGTAAGCAACTTTATGATAAGTGGAGAAAAGATGGAGGTTGTCCAAGATTTTGCTTAACTTGCTTTTACAGTCAACAACCATGGAAGCAGCAGTCAAGAAATCAAAAGACCCAATGTGTGAGGAAAAGCTGTTGCAAAAGATCTCTTTAAAGTGTTGAAAAGTAAAGATGTCATGTTGAAGATGAAGGTGCACCTGAGTTATGCCATGGTATTTTCAGTCACATCATGTTTACAAAAGCTTGGACATTGAATAAGGGAGATAGGAGAAGAATTAATGGTTTTGAATTATGGTGCTGGAGATGAATATTGAATATATTTGGACTGCCAGAAGAACCAAAAACTCTTTCCTAAAAGAAGTGCAACGAGAGTGCTCATTGGAAGCATGGATGGCTACAGTGTGTCTTATGTATTTTGGACATGTAGTGAGGAGGGACCAATCCCTGGAGAAGGACATCATGTTTGGGAGAGTGCCAAAGAAGACCCTCAATTAGATGGATTGACACAGTGACTGCAACAATGAGCTTAAACCTGAAAAAGATTGTGTGTTGGGTAGTGTTTCGTTCTTTTGTCCATAGGATCACTATGAGTCAGACCCAAGTCAGTGTCACCGCACAATAACAACAGCAGCAGCTTCTTTAATAAGACTCCACTTGTCCAGGAAACTGCACAAAGAACTGAGAAATGGGATTATATAAAACTAAAAAGCTTCTATACAGCAGAGGAAATAATATAGTAAAGGGAAAGGCCACATACTGGGAGAAAATCTTGGCATCCTGCACATCTGACAGAGGATTAATTTCTAGAATATACAAAGAACTCAAGAATTAAACACCAAAGTAAAAAAATAATAAGTGGTCAATGGAACTGAAAAGTTTTCAAAAGAAGAAATACAAATGGCCAGTAAACACAGGGAAAAAATACTCTGTATCTCCAGCAATCAGGAAAATGCAAATCAAAACAGCACTGAGATTTTATTTTCAGTAAGAATGGCTAAGATTAATTAAATAAATAAAACAAATGCTAGAGGGGATGCGGAAATAAGATAAACCTTTTATACTGCTGGTAATACTGTAAATTAGTTCAACCACTTTGGATATCAATTTGGAGGTACCTTAGAAAACTAAAAATAGAACTACTATATGATCTAGCTATACCACTTCCAAGAATATACCCAAAGGAAGATAAGTCATCGTACCAGAGGGACACTTGCACTTCTGTACTGAGTGGAGCATTCTTCATAGTTGCAAGAGTGTGGAATCAACCCAGATGTCCATCAACAGAGGAGCAGATTAAAAAGATTATGTATATATACACAAAATGGAATGCCATTCAGCAGCAAAGAAGAATGAAATTACGTCATTTGCAGCAAAATGGATGAAACTGAAGAGTATTATTTTAAGCAGAACATCCCAGACTCAAGACTAATACTGCATGTTCTCATTGTTATGCAGGAGCTACATCCACCTTAAAGGAAAAAAATTATACCTACATATATTTATAAAATGTACAATCATGCTTATCTAAGAATAGAAAATACAGGTAGACCTGATATGGGGGGGGGGACTAGTGGGAGGGAGTGGATGATAGGGAAAGGGGAGGGGGAGAAGGTGGCAGAAAACATAAAGGGGTAAAGAAGGAATGAAAAAAACTGCGAAGTACAGGCTGCAAAAAAAAAAAAAAAAGATGATATCATTGTTTCTTAGGAGATACATCATTGTAAGTCTTTATCAAAGTTCCTTGCTGAGTGGCTTCCCAAGAGGTAACAGGTTTTTTGTTTTGTGAGCTCATATGCCTTTGAAACAGACTCTTACTGGTCTAATTTTGCTATGTGTCCATGGTATTTGACATTTCCACTTCTTGTGATGCTCCTCTCAGTAGGCCTTTTGGGATTGCCAAATTGAAGCCACTGTGTCTTGTTTTGTTATCTGGGAGACTGAGAAGGTGTTGCAACCTAATGTGCTGCTGTTTTCCATATTTCAGGGACAGGAGAGAGTGGCAAGAGTACCTTTATCAAGCAGATGAGGATCATCCATGGGTCAGGATACTCCGATGAAGACAAAAGGGGTTTCACCAAACTGGTGTATCAGAATATCTTCACGGCCATGCAGGCCATGATCAGAGCTATGGACACACTCAAGATCCCGTACAAGTATGAGCACAATAAGGTAGGTGGGACTCCACATTGGAACAGTTGGCAAAGTGGTCCACAGTAATAAAGCTGTGTGGATGTTCTCTTAACATATCTGGAATGCACAGTGGATATTTGAAATGTATCTTTTTCATATCCTTCTAAATGGACTTTTAATGGACAATAGTTGTTGTTGTTAGGTGCCGTCGAGTCAGTATCCAACTCATAGCGACCTTCATAGGGTTTTCAATGGCTGACTGTTTCGGGATTGCCTTGGGAGTGGATTGCCAGGTCCTTCTCCCGTTTTTGTGGTGCTGGGAATTGAACTCAGGACCTCAGAGACTGCAGTGCAGCGCTCTACCAACTGAGCTAAATCCCAGCCCTAATGGACAATAAGTTGTTTATAAATGTCTTTTTCTTAAGCCACTAAAGTTACACCCACAAAAATTTGAAGTTGTGTTTTAGTGATATGACTGAAAGACATAGACACTTTAAATTTAAGAGAGCACATTGTGTTAAGGAGACAGTTTGTAAGTACCATACAAATTGGCCAAATTTAGGAAATGCAAAAGGGTGGTGACCTTACTTCAATCCCTTGTTCTTTGTGCTTCATGGCAAAAAGAACAGAACCAGACTAAGACCATTCTATCTAGATTAATTTTGAATTTCTTGACTTTCGATGCTTGCCACAGACTTCATTTTCTGTCAAAATAGGCCAATCTGTTGCTTCCAATAACCATTCTGACACATTTCCCTACAATTGTATTAAAATAATGGAAGCTTATAAAATCAGTTGAGAAAGGATCAGGGAAAATTATCTAAATTTTCAGCTTTTTAAGAAAACAAGTGAACTTTTCCATTTCCAGTATCCTCTCTTAGTTGAAGTAGAAAATTGCACCCCTGCTCCCAGTGAAAACAAGGGCCATACCTGTTTACTTTCTAAGTGTTACAGAGATGTGGTGCAAACTAGACTGGATCATATGAGGGTGCCTTGATATTGGCGTTTATGTTGCATTTGCCCTGCAGAAAGCACCTGAGAATAGATTGGAGCTATGTCCAGGGAGTGCCAACCTGTGGAGAGGCCCACACTGATGGAAGGGAAATCTGCATGGAACTTGTGGGAACGTCTTTATAGTCTGCTTTCGTCCCTTCCCGGGAGTCAGTACATCCCGTGATACACACCCTGCCATATACATCCCCCGATATGTGGAGTGTTTGTTCCTTGGGGCTTGCAGATGGTGATCTTAAAGTAAGCCTCACCATTTGTTAATACAACTCTGCATTCATACGTATCATTAGTCTAGAGCCTTCAAAAGAACTTTCATTCTTTCAGTACTCTTGATAAATCTGCTATGCAGCATATTTCCATTTGCCACAGTTAGATAGTTCTTTGAAATTAACTGGCAATTTCTCACCTAATTGATACTAATAAGAGTTTCCACAAGTAATAGAGAAACTTCCATAAGAAATCCTTCTTGCTTGTACTTTTAAGATTGGTAAGAACTGCACAGGTTCATGAGCCCAGGAAGATGGTACCTGAACTGAAGAAAGCCACGTGAAGAAAGCCACTAGGCAGTCTAAATCTTAAAGCATCAGGTCCCCACACCACTGTGCTTGCCCTTCTCCAAGAAATTTCAGTGTCATGAGTTTTTTAAATAGATGGCATGCTTGTTTTCTTGTAAGTTGTGAGAAAATTCTGTTGAAGAAGTGTTTTTTTCCTCCCTCAGAGACTTTCCCAGTCAACAGTGCTCATACGATGGCCTGATAAGTTCTAGCTGAGTTGCCATGTATGTTGTTTATATTATTGTGTACATATACACAAAAACACTTGCCAGTTTACATGTTATAATTTAATGTAGTCTATATGAAGTTTTCTCTCCAAAAAATCTTAGATGCTCCAGAAAAATCCTTTAGGATCTTGCCCTGATGCCAGATTTTAAAGGAATGCCATTTATTGTGCAGTCACATAGATGTGGAAGATAGGGTGGGATCAATGCTTGTTTATGTAACACAAGAAGACTGTCTCCACTATGTGTTATTTGTGCTCTTCACGCCAATTCTAATTAAGTAGATTTTACTGTGTTGAATACTGTTCAGTTATAAATTGACATCATAAAGAGTTGTAATTTTTTTTCAGATGCCATAATTATTATATCTTCCCATATCCCCTGGTTACTTAACAGACTGGCTAATATTGTGACATCAGTGTATGGAAACTGTTGAATCTCCTTATGTTTAAGCCCCTTTAATTCATAATATAAAGTACTTTCATTTTTATTTTATCTATATCATATACATATTCTAAAGCAGCATTCTTGGCTAGCCTTATCTGTGAGCTTCCTAAACTCTGCACATTCCTCATGTTTGTTAATGCTTATTAAGAAAATAATGTCCTCTCCTTCCTGTTCAACTCATCGGCCACTTACTCCAAGAGCTCTTCTTTACCTCTCACCCCAAGTGCTAAGGAATCTCACTCCTCTTTAGCATAGTCCATAGTGGAGTGTTTCTATGCAATTGTCCAGCTTACATTAATTGCGGTGATTTGGGTATCCATCTTATTTTCCTGAGTAGATCCTATGCTCCTTGAACATAAATCTCATATCAGTTCCATCTTTGTATTCTTCATTGTCCCTGGCATTGTGTCTTATAGGTAATAAGTGCCCCAAAAGACATGTTTTATGAATATAGACATCCTTTGTGAGTTTAAGCAACTGAAAATCTCTTCTTCCATCAAAGATTTTGAAATTATTGTTCAAATCGATAACTATCTGTTGTAATCATGGAATAAATGCTATGTGCTATAGAGGGTGCAGAAGTTTAATCGGGGTAGACAGAAATTTATAATCCAGAAAAGAGGAAAGACATCAGAGGGAGGAACACTTTGGGGAGGAGGAATAGCTGGAGTAACTGTTTAGAAGGAATCTGCATGCAAAATAGAAATTTGCCAATTTAGCTTACACAGAATTCTTATAGAAGAAGATTGGAAAATAGCTCAGGGTGGGTTTGTGAAGAAAGATTTAGAATCCTGCCTAAATTTGAGTTTTATTTTCTTGTGTTTATGATCTTTATTGGAAATATTTCATGTTTTTGGTTAGAATTTTCTACAGAAATTTCTTACTAAAGCTGTATGTTCTATATTTTATAGTCTCAAATATATGGTGAATATTTGATTGACAATTAATTAGAAGCAGCACATTTGGATTTGTATTATTTTGTGACACCAGAGATATAAAATAAATAGCCATAAACAGCCATTTTCATTTTTTTAGTAAAAAACGTCTGCATCTGCTGTCATGTTAGCCATAATGTTTGGGTGGTAGCATAAACAAAAACACTTTCCATTATTGCCAGCATGTTTGGACTTGGTTTTGAGTTCGTATATTTTATAAAACAAAACATAGCTTGCAATTATCTGGCCTGTTTGATACTAGGAAATTGTTCACAGTTTTGTTTGTGAAATTGACTCTAGGTTTAGGAATGGCACACCAGAATGTTGGCACTTTTTTTTTGTCCCTGCCTAAATGTTACTATATTGAATTGGGGGTCTTTCTAGTTAGCTGTGGTAGGTGTCTGTGGTCAGGGGGAGTCTGGGTCACAATCTTTAGACCAATTGGTATAGCATTGAGTGCTTTTTTTTTTTCTTTTTTAAATGAACCTCATCCTGATCTAAGGACTGTAAACTCAGGAAGGAGCTTGTAATAAATTGTAATAAGTTGTAAAGTTTTACCAAAATCAAGATTGCTTCTTCCTTTAGTTTGTATCCATTATCCGGTTCTTAGACTTTATTTGCCAGGCAAGCAGTACTTACTAGGTGAGCTGCTTGGATTCAGGCCCAAGTGAGAGAACACATTTAGGACTTGTTTTGAACATACTATGAGGTAGGATTTGTTTAGTGCTAAATATAATTTTTCCTTTTCTCTGAACACAGCTGTTCATAGATAATGATAAAGGGAATTAAATATTTGCCACTTGGTCAAATCCAAAGATATCTTGAAGGCTTTGCTAGGTGCAAGACATTTGAGATTATTTCACCTTTTCTTACTTTTCAAAAAGATGGATTTCCTGTTATTTTATGGCCTCCTATCTCATACAGGGTCTGGGGCTTAGCTCAGTTAGTAGAGTGCTCTTCTGTACTCTGTGAGGACCTGGATTCAATTCCCAGCACTGCAAACAACAACAACAACAACAACAAAACAGAAGAGCATGCCAATCCACTCACAAAGCAATCCTCAATTAGCCATTGAAAACCCCTGGGAGGGTCACTATGAGTCGACCCGACTTGACGGCACCTGACAACAAACAATAATATCATTGAGACATACTCTTCTGATTATTCTTTGCCTTGGTAAAGAATTTGGCTCTTAATAAAAAAGAAAGTCATATAGTGTCTCTCTGTTTATACCTAAGGCATAGTCTTGAATTACAGCCTGGGGAAGTGGATTAGAGTTAGAACCCTTGATTTTATGTGTGTATTGGCTGTACCTGGCAGTTGATATTCTTACTGGATTGCCCGTAGTTAATTATTTCATGAGTGCATGCATTATTTTCTCAATCAGATTGTTACTTTTCAGTAAGCAAGCATCTTGTTTTCTCTTCAGCAACATCCCAGGAACATCACAGGAGCGAGCTTTTGTTCATTGAGTAGATTTACTCCAGATAGCAGATCCTGGTGTCCCTTTGCATTTGATTTACACCTTTAGTGAACTGTGAAATCAGGATGTTCTCATGGCACTGTCAAAGTATTGATAGGTCTTTGCCTCCTCTGCCAGTCTCTAGAGAGAAAACAACCTGATTTAGTGCTACTTCATGTTTCACTGCTCAAGGTAGATGTCAGAGAGAACTCAGCCTCATGCTGTTTTTGAATGGACAGTTTTACCTTTCCTTCTGTTCTACAGATTGGGCGTCTCTAGTTTGAAATCATAAAATCTGAAATGCTCCAAAATCTGAAACTTTTGAGCACCAGCATGACACAAGTGGAAAATTTCACACCATGAAACCTGGAATTATTAAACATATTGTATAAAGTTACCTCCACGCTATATGTATAAGGTGTCCATGAATGATAAATAATTTTGTGTTTAAATTTTGAGTCCCACTCGTAAGATATCTCATTGTGCATGTGCAAATGTTCCAAAATCCAAAAACTGTGAAATATGAAAAACTTCTGGTCTCAAGCATTTTAGATAAAGGATACTCAACCTGTAGTTTCTGCTTTTAGACTTGGCAGTCCCAGTGACCCAGCTCATTCAACAACAGGCTGCAGCTCCCTTTGCCTCAGTAGCCAGGTGCTTTGAGGTCGGCTCTGTGTTTCTCTTGCACCTGGGGTGGAGGCTTGAGGAGAGGCCCAGTGTTATAGTACCTTTTGTCCTCCCTGAACAATTATGAGGAAGGAAAGTGCCTCATTAAACACATTTGAAGCTTTCTGAATTTTCTGTACTTCCTGAAAAATCCCAGAAGCCATTTTTCACTCCACCCCCCAAAAAAGTAAGCCAAGATTCTAAAGATTCCTGTCTTTGATCAACTGAATAAGAAATGATTACATGAGGGAATTTTCTTAGTTTACAAAATGCTCACAGGCTGATTTCATTTTAGTACTTTCCACCTATATAATAAATGCATAATAAAAGGCAGGAGTAAGAAATTCATTTATTTTTTTTCCTGTCTGTCTGAAGAGTTGCATCAGCTTAAGTCCTCTACTTGGAGGCAGCAGAAGCAAACACTGGCTAACTGAATTATGAAGAAAATTTATGGTAGCATGAGCTTGTGGGGACAACTGAGGAGAAGCTGAAGCACTCACTCTTCAAAACCAGGAGACCCGCGAGACAGGTGAACTCTGGCCAATTTCAGTCTTTGGTCACTCACTCGAGATTCAAATTTCTGAGGAAAAGTGCTGGATTGGCCTGTCCTGGATTATGTGCTAGCACTTTGGACACAGGAAGACTGAGCAACATGATTGACATTCCCTGGGGGAAATTTGGTTATAGTTAGTAGAAGGAGGGGAATGATCCAGGCACAAATCACAAATCTCTACTGCAAAAGTGCACAATTTACAACATAAAATGATATCTGAATTCTCTAGAGAAGGAAGCCCTCCAATATTCCTGAGCATTTGCCCTAAAAGTAAAATTTCTCATTCTGAGCTTATTCCGGGGTTGGGGGAACAAAAGGGGCTAGTGATTTAGTGGGCTGAGATTTAGCTCTGTTGGTAGAGTGCTGCACTGAACTCTCTAAGGACCTGATTTGATCCCCAGCACTGCAAAAAATAGAAGGACGTGGCAATCCACTCTCAAAGCAATCCTGAAACCATCAGCCATTGAAAACCCTATGAGAATTGCTATGAGTTGGACCCAACTCAAGGGTACCTAACAACAACAACAACAACAACAACAACAACCACCACAACAGTGCTTTTAGTAACAGTTATATATTAAGTATTTGGCTGAGGTTAAGCACAACTACTGAATTGCTGAGTAACCTTGGGATTGTCGCATTTCTTAACTAAGCCTCAGTTTCTTTACACTCTCAGCCTAAATTTCCTTATCTGTAGAATGGGAACAAATAATAGGTTGGAAAAGTTAAATATGTGAAATATATAGGAAAATGTGTTGTAAAAGATTTTTACAATTTTGGGAGTTTTAATAAGATAAATTTTCATCATGGAGAGGATGAACACTATTAACTTTCTATCTTTGTTAATAATAATAAAACAAATAGAATACAAACACCATGACCAAATTTAGGAGATATCTGAAGAAAACTTTCCTTAGAGTAACGGTTAATGAAGTGGGATATGAAAGGAGATGGAGAAAACTCCTTCTCTGGTTGTGTTCAAAAATAGAATGTATTTTTGACATGTGAAATTCTTTAAAGCAATTTTGGTAACATAAAGCAAGCCATGGACTAGACAACATCTGCAGTCCTTTCTAATACTTTTAATGCTGTCCTCTGTTTCCAAAAATCTCACAAAGTGATGAAACTGTAGTTAAAATTATTTTATTAAAATTTGAAACTTCTACTTTTCTTGAACTTTGTCTATTCTATAAAAGTAAAGATAAATAAATAAAAATTTAAAAAACCCAAATGCAATAAATAACAGAATCATTTGGACAAGAGTCTCTAATCCGGTGGAGAAATTTTGTTCTTTCTTTGCATCTAAATTCCATAGGTAATTACAGTATTTATATCTATTTCCATTGTGTGTGTGTGAGTGTGTGCACATCCCTGAGTGCACATGCTCTCTCAAAGTTCAATATTGCCACATAGGCTTTGTAGACGGTGTTGATGATGATAATTTTAATTGCATTGTTGGATGCTGGGCACCATAGGTAGCCTGCTTCTGCAAAGCTTTGAGAGTTTTCTTAAAAACAAAGGAAGTCTAGGTAAAGGAATTGAGGGACTTTCCATGGCCTACTTGATGAGTCAGCCATCTATTTATGAGGTTTTTTGACCACTTTCTCGTTTTTCCAGGTCTCTTCACGGGAGTTACATTGCCACTACATCTCTAGTAACTGAGCCTCTCCAGTAATTGAGCCTCTCCAGCCTTTCCAGTAATTGAGTCTATAGTTACTATATGTAATATCTAGAATTTTTCTCTTGTAATATCTTGGAAATATTTCCTAGTCATATTTTCTTCTCTTCACTGTTTCTTTGCTCCATCATAGTTCTTTATTTATTTTATACTTGTAGCAGCCATGTAAAAAATAGAAGATGAGTATGAGATTTTAAAATCCCTTTTTCTGGGCTAAAATTAATCAGTGTTCTCAAGGCCTGCCATATTACTGATCTAGAATCTGTATCTGAGTTCATTTTTATCAGAGGAAGACTTTGAAACAAAGATTTCAGCAATAGACTGAGACTGAATTTTTCTTTATTATAATTTTTATTGAAGTACAACTTATGTACAAAAAAGCACACATGTCCTCAGTCTTGAGTCCTGCATATTTTTCCGTTGTGAACATATTTACGTTTGCACCCTCTTGAGCTGGGTCAGCATGACTAAAACTTCAGAAGGCTCTTCATGCTCCATTCTTGTCATTTCTCCCAAGCCCCAAAGGGTGACTGTCATCCTGACTTCTAATGACTTTTAATTATGTTAGTGTTTGAGCTTAGTATGAAGGGAAGCACATAGTGTGTGCACCTTTGTATCTGGTTTATTTTTTTCAACATTACGTTTGTGGAATTCACCGATGTTCTTACTTGTACTTACATATATTCTTATATAATAGTAATGCCCAATAGAACTTTATCTGGTGATGAAATCTTTTTTGTCTGTCTTGTCCAATATAGTAGCCACTAGCCATATGTAGCTATTGAGTTCATGAAATGTGGCTAATGTGATTGAAGACCTGAATTTTTACTTTTATTTAATCTTACTTATTTACATTTAAATTTACAGGTGACTAGGTGGCACTTAACAACAACAACAGCTACTGTGTTGGGCAGTATAATTATATAACATTACATTTTATGAATATGGTTTAGCTTAGTTGGTAGAGTGCTGCTGTGCACTCTCTGAGGCCCTGGGTTCAATCCCTAGCACCACAAAAATGGGAGAAGGATGTGGCAGCCCACTCCCAAAGCAATCTTGAAACAATCAGCCATTGAAAACCCTATGAATAGCAGAGACGCACTGTCATAGTGCCAGGCATAGCAGTGTGGGGGAGTGTTGTGTTCTGTTGTATGTATGGTTGCTATGAGTGGGACTCAATTCAGTTGTATCAAACAACAACAATGGTTTATATTTCTGATTAATAAGAATTTGAGTGTTTCTGACTATTACAAATAATATAAATACAAGCATTCCCAAACTTGCCTTTTCCTTTCTTTTTTGTTTGTTTGTTTGTTTGTTTGTTTGTTTGTGGTACTGGGGGTTGAACCCAGGGCCTTGCACTTGCATGCTTTGCAAGTGCTGGACCACTGAGCTGCATCCTCAGCCCATTTTTTTTTTACTTTTTGAGACAAGGTCTCGCTAAGTTATGCAGACTGCCTCTGGTCTCGAACTTGCTATCCTCTTCCTCTGCCTCCCAAGCCGCTGGGATTACAGGTGTGTGCGAGCATGCCCGGCCCAAACCTGTCTTTTGCAGAACAAATACATGCATTTCTTTGAAATGCGTACCTAGGATGTGGAATTGCTAAGTCAGAAAGTATATACATGGTCAGTTTTAGTATGTAGATATTGCCATCTAGTATACTAGTATACTAGATTGCCATCTAGTATCTAGTATGTAGATATTGTAGATATTGGGTGAATTCCACAAACATAATGTTGAAAGAAATAAACCAGAGGTGAATATAAATATTTTCATTGTTCTCTATAATGGAAACATCTTCCTTTCCTGAGTCTTCAAATTTGGTTTGCTTTTTGAGCCTATATTATCTACATAACCAGTACAAGGATTTTTATTTTTCCTAGGTTAATAACATGGTATTTAAAAATATCAGTTACCTAATTTATGAAGGGTGCTAGAACTGCTGCGTGGTTTCATTATTATCTGCAGGACCATATTCTTTCTAGCTTTAGCATTTCATTTAACAAAAGGAGAACTCAGTCTGAGTGCAAGGGGCACCTCCCAGCTTCCTTTTTCACTTATCCCTTTTTGGCCTGACATTGTTCTTAACCACCCAAATTTGGCTGATTTTGCATCAGAATCCTTTCCTGTTTCCTGTCTTCACTCTCCACAGCATTTAGAATGAACAGGCTTACCTGAATCTTTCTTCACTGTGTGCTCTCTAGCTGTTGTGGAAATTGTTGTATGGGTTAATCTGAGAGGTAAAGTTAGGTGAGAAGGTAATGAAAGCTGATTTTGGATTTCTGTTAATCTGTATTACTGTGATCCTGTTATATAAAATTTTTATTCATTTGTGTGTGATGCAAGTAATTGGAAGCAACTCATTTGGTGAACAGCCAAAGCTATACACACACATATATACATACACAGCACATACATATGCATATACTCATATCTAACTGTCTTGTGTATTAGCATCGGCCTGTGGACACTAAACTGTTTATGCATATGGGAGCAAAACTGATGGAAGACAAGTATTCTTTCCATATTATATATAAGTAATGATTGCCTTTGGATAGTGTTTCCTCAGCATATACTCTGGGACCTATCTGCATTGTGCGTAACTCGTGGAAGTAACTCAGCTCAGCTCATCCACATTTTCCATATCCACAGCTCAATTCATCTTCAGCTAATCTACATTGTTTAAAATAGGATGACAGGAAGAACATTAACACTTGAGGGCAGAGACTGGGCCTTCATTATTTAAACCTAGCACATTACAGTATTTGACACATGGTTCTACTTTACTGAATGAACAAACTAATGAACATTTGCTTACCAGGATTTTTTTAATGTACTGCATGGTATACTATATAAGAACACAATTGTTGGAGTCAGGCAACATTTGATTTGAAACTTACCTCTAATAGGATTGCTATCTGATAAGTTAATCTCTCTAAATTCCAATTTTCTTATCTATGAAATAGTGACTCCAATGCCTGCTTTACAGTATGTTTTGAGAATTCAATGGTGTAGTCTATAAAAAGTTGAAAGTGTAGGGCATTGTGAAAAGGAGATTATGTTCTTTCATTTAGTCACTCAAGTACTATATACTGAGCACCTGCATCTTGTCAACAGAAACCCATTTGGCTGCTTTTCAAAAAGAAAATGAGCTCTGTAAGAAATGGGACTAATATGTCCAAACACACAAGAGAACTCTGCCTTAGCAACTCTCTCTAAACTGCTGCCAGCTGCTCAGACTGACCTGAGCAAGATGTCCAGGAACTGGACAGCCACTGTCTAAAGTGCATGTGGCATAATTTAACACATTTTAGTTGGAATTATGAAGCTGGTGATTTGGCTCTTCTTGGTTAACTCCTGGCAAAACATCAGAAGAATAATTTCCTTATGCTTTTAAACCAAGTAGTACATGATTTTCCCCCTTTAATTTTAAAACAATGTATCTATTTTCAACTAGTAAGGAAGAATATATTTATTATAACTAAGAAAAGAAATGCTTAATGAAGATTGAGTGAGGTTATGAGAAACACCAGCACTTTGCCTTCTCATTTCCACAGCACTAGATATGTCATTTCAATGCCGCACTTTTTGCTGCTGTAGAAGTTTAGGGCTTCCTTAGTATTTGGCAAAACAACAGTTTTGCTTATAAAAATATTGTATATAAAGGCCTAACGTCTCTTCACTTTGATTTTCTATGCTGTTTCAATCTTCTTTTTGCAATAAGTACATTTATGTCTGTATCTGTAAAAATCAACACCATTTGGGGAAAAAAAAATCTAACCATGATGAAAACAATCAAGTTTCTTAATTTCACATATTGCAGCTATGTCTTACAATTCATAGTCAAGCAGTTTTTCTGCTGTGTAAGCTTCCCAGTGACTTTGTTGATTTGTGACTCAGTTTTTCAAAATTTTTTTGTCATTTATAGTACAGATCAAAACCCAGTGGCAGCACAAGACTGCAGCAGCAGCTCAGGCACCTTCCCCAGCTCCTACCAAATCTCTCTCCATAGGAAATCATGCTATTAAGTAATTTAGCTTTTAAGTAGTGTGTTGTTAACATATTTGTGATTTTCATGAGTAAATGTGCATTTATCCAAATAGGAGTATCAGAAAGGAAATGTACTTTGAAAATAATTACACATTTGTGTCATGTAATGGTATGACATTTGCTTGCTGCAACATGCCCTGTAGCTCAGGCTAGCCTTGGTTCTCGTGCCTCAGCCTCCTGAGTGCTGGCATTGTAGGCATGCACCATGGTACCCAGCAGATGCTGTCTTTTCAAGGGAAATAAAGTACTATAAGGGGCTGGGATTTGGCTCAGTTGGTAGAGTGCTGCGCTGCAGTCTCTGAGGTCCCGAGTTCGATTCCCAGCACCGCAAAAATGGGAGAAGGGCCTAGCAATTCACTCCCAAGGCAATCCCGAAACAGTCAGCCATTGAAAACCCTATGAGGGTCGCTATGAGTCAGATACCAACTCGATGGCACCTAACAACAACAACAACAACAACAACAAAGTACTATAAAAAGGTGTTCTGCCTCTTTCAATGTGTAAAATTTGTCTCTGGTAAAAAGCGTAATGATTTTGAGTTAAAAGGAAGAATATGCTGAGTGTCTTAGACATTGGCCTGCCTGGCAGGTGGTGGAAAGTCCTGCAGTGCAGTGATCCTATTGTGAGAGTACCCCTATGGAAGTGGTTGCTTCTGTTATATGTTCTTGCAGGTACTGGCCTAACGTTTGGTCTCTTGACCTTTGTTAGCTATTTTATTTCCTGGCTTCTGAAAGCAATGGGATGAGTGTAGCTGTTTGTACATGCCAGCCAAACCCGCACTAGCCAAATATTAAAGTATTTTGAATTCAACTACTTTTCAGTTGACTTTGAAATATTATATTTGGGATTTGAATATATTGTAATATTTCATATTATAATGGGAATTTTAGTCTTAGCAATGCTGTCAGAAGTTGCAGTGGTTTGGGCTGTAACAAATTTTGGCCTGGTACAGTGTCAGAATAGATGTACTTCTTCACTTCCGAGTGTGTAGGATTGACATAAAATGACTAATACTATATACTTTGCAGAGGTCTCTGTAGAGTGTGGACAGTTTGTACCCAGCTATGAGGAAAAGAATGGTGTCCTGAAAAAGGGATGGATGCCTCTTTCTTTGTGCACTGTCTTTTTGCCAAGTCCTATCTGCAAACAGGGTACCTTTTCCTAATATGCACAGAAGGTACTATATAGTCCAGTAGCAGCTTTGAGAAATGAATGTGAGGTTGGGAAGAATAATTTTGTCTTCTAGAGCAGTGTTTCTGAAACTTTAATGTGAGAACAAATCACAGAGGGGTCTTATTAGATGTGTATATGTACTTAACATCAGTGGATCAGAGGTGGGCCTGAGATTCTGTTTTCCTAACAAGCTCCTAGGTGATCTTGAAGTTGCCTGACATGAGTCATCTTGGAAATAACTGGATGTCTGGCACCAGAGGCAATATGAAACCATCAGTAGGCTACTTTTAGAGAACAGGTCTCAGAACCTGTACTTGAATAGGGTTTCAGCCATGAGATGTTAAGCAAGGTACTTAACCTTCTACACTATGCCTTCCTCATCTGAAGACTGAGGATGATGATAATGGTGCTTACTTTGAATAGTCCATGTGAATGTTAATGAGAAATATAGATGCAAAACTTTAGGACAGTAACATCAGCATAGGAAATGTCCACTAAATAAATGACTGTTGAGTTCTCAGAGAAGCCTGTGTCAGAAGAGATGTATAGGGCTTCAGGTGATGTGTAGAATACTTGAGGAGTAATTGCTGATTGTTTAAAGATACAGAAGAAACGCATGCATGTGATGTGTGTTTCCATTATCAGGAACAACAGAGGTTTCTTGGAAGCAGAGACCTGGCTTCTGCTAGGACCCAACATCCAGAATGTAGATGAAATGAGGACCCTGAAGGGGCTCATGGATTAGTGATATGGTGAGATCAGGAAGCACCAACTTGTCCTTTATAGTCCAAGTGTCTTGTTTTCTTGACTTTAGGGTGTTTGAAGTAAGGAGGGGACAGCCAGTCCAGTAAGGAAAAGGGAAGGGAGGATGTGAGGATGAAAAGGGAGAGAGAGAGAGAGAGACCTTTGCAAGCACATTTGGACCCAACCTGGTGTCAGATTGTTCCTTTAATATACTCAACAGTGTGAGGTAGGTTGTTGTTGTTAGGTGCCATCAAATTGAATCTGACTCATAGTGATCCTATATACAACAGAATGAAACACTCCCCGACACTGTGCCATGCCCTGCACTATTGTCAGTGCTTCTCTGTTATTCATAGGACTTTTTCTGGCTGATTGTTTCCAGAGTGGACTGCCAGTTCCTTCTCCCATTTTTGTGGTGCTGGTTATTCAACCCAGGGCCCCAGAGTGCACAGAGCAAGCACTTTACTAACTGAACAAAACTCAAGCCCTGTGAGGTAGGTTGTTGTTTGTTGTTGTTAGATGCCATCGAGTAATGTTGGACTCATAGTGAACCTCATAGGGTTTTCAGTGGCTGTTTCGGGAATTGCCTTGGGAGTGGACTGCCATGTCCTTCTTCCATTTTTCCGGTGCTGGGAATCGAACTCGGGACCTCAGAGACTGCAGAGCAGCGCTCTACCAACTGAGCTAAATCCCAGCCGTGAGGTAGATAGTACTATTGTAATTTTACAGTTGAAAACTTTAAAATGTATGCTCCAAACCACTCAATGTGTAAGTTTATGAGGCAGGATTTAAGAACTAGTTGAGCTTCATAATTCTTAAAAGGCATCTCCAGTGCTTGGCTCCATAAACACCATTGTCTCCCTGGATCCCCATATGTAATTTCCTTGTGAGAGAAAGTGGAGTTACCTGTGGCCACCCCAACTGTCTTCTACCACTCAGCCAGCTAGATCTTAAGAGAGTTGAACACCCTGGGAGGGCCCAGCCAAGACTCTCTGCCGGTCTTCACAATCTAACAAAGCACCCAGCCCACAGTTGAATTCAATAAATAAATGAATGACACAGAATTCAATCAGAGAAAGGTTATGTGATAATGCTATTAAGGGCCTTTGAAACTCTGAATTCTTACCACTATCCATTTGATTTCTGCTTCTTGAGTATTGTTGTTATTAGGTGCCATCGAGTCGGTGTCCAACTCATAGCGACCCTTATAGGGTTTTCAATGGCTGATTGTTTCGGGATTGCCTTTTTAAAAAATTTTGTGTTTATATTTTCAATTACTCCACACAAGTTATATCTAGTTAAGTAATTAAAAAGAAAATATCAAGCATTTTTAATTTTTCTTAGGACCAGAGGAAGTACAAGATGTATGCTTTACTTTTGAGGAGTTGAAGTTGCAGTGGAAAGGCAAAATTATTTAATTTTTAAATTAGCAGTCAGGGCAGTGTTTTCTGTATGGAAGCATATATATTCTTCCTTTCATCATTTACCTTTCTTTGTCCTCCTTCCTGCCATTCTAGGTTGATGAATGTAGTGATATGTGTGGCAGTTTTGGGTGTCTGTGTTATGACAGTGTCCCATGGAGAGATCTTTGTTAGGATCTGGGGAAGGTGTCTGAGCTGCTATTGCAGTCTTGTGCTGCCATTGGATCTTTATCTGTACTATAAATGACAAAAAGACACAATTTTGAAAAATGGAGTCACAAATCAACAAAGTCATTGGGAAGCTTATGCAGCAGAAACACTGCTTGACTGTTATAAGACACAAAGCTATCAGCTGTGACGTTAAGAGACCTCATTGTTTTCATCTGGACTAGGTATTTTTTCCAAATGGCATTGATTTTTATAGATATAGAGACAAATTTGCTTATTGCAAAATGAATATGTAAACAACATAGAAAGACAAAAAAAGAAAGTAAATATCCCTTGTACTCTCGCCATGTGAAAAAGCCCTTGTGAACTGAGATTTAACTATGCATGTGTAAATGGAGGTTCATTATTCTATATCCAGACTCCTTTGGAGAGTTTTATTTCTGAACTAAAAAATAACATTTTTTTAGATTTTGTAAAGATGATATGAGAAATTACTGTTGTTGTTGTTGTTGTTAGGTGCCGTCGAGTTGAGTCCGACTCATAGCGACCCTATGTACAGCAGATCGAAACACTTGCCGATTCTGTGCCAGGCAAACCATCTTATTTATGTTTAAGCCCATTGTGGCAGACACTGTGTCAATCCATCTGGTGGAGAGTTTTCCTCTTTTGTGTTGACCTGCCACTCTTCCAAACATGATGTCCTTCTCCAGGGATTGTTCTCTCCTGACTACATGTCCGAAATATGTAAGACGCAGTTTGGCCATTTTTGCTTCCAAGGAGCACTCTGGTTGTGCTTCTTCTAGGACAGATTTGTTGGTTCTTTTGGCAGCCCATGGTATATTCAATAGACGTCTCCAGCACCACAATTCAAAAGCATCAAGATTTTGTAAAGATGATATGAGAAATTACTGTATGTTGTTAAAATTCCAAGGTAATGTCCTATAATGAAATCTGTTAATATTTTAATAGCAAAATATGTTGATATTTGTAATTAGAGGAATAAATAATGTTTACAGTTGGCTTTCCAGCAGGTCATATTTCCTATAAATGGATTAGAAAAAAACCTTTCAGTCTTGGAAATTGTGGAATTTCAGATTATAGATAAGGGAAAATGGGTTTATATATAAATACTGCAGGATGTAAAAAGATTTCCCTTAGGCCTGAGGCAGCAGTTTGCTCTGGAACCACTTATACCTGAACTCAGTGGCCAGAGACCCTAATCTAGTGGGTCTTAGACTGTCTTTGGAAAAGGGTAGCCCAGCTCTGATTTTAATTAGGTTATTTTAGCAGTAATCCCAATCATAGAAGTGATTTTTATAGTTGTAAATGTAAGTACTCTTATTATAATAGCAATACAGATAATTATAAAGAGTCCTATTGTTGTTGTTAGGTGCGTTGAGTCCTGTCCGACTTATAGCGACCCTCATAGGGTTTTCAATGGCTGATTGTTTTCGGGATTGCCTTGGGAGTGGGTTGCCACATCCTTCTCCCGTTTTTGTGGTGCTGGGAATCGAACTCAGGACCTCAGAGACTGCAGAGCAGCGCTCTACCAACTGAGCTAAATCCCAGCCCAACTCGAAGAGTCCTATTAGTGGTACCATTATGGATGTTTTAAATATACAGTATCTGATAAAGGTAGTCAAAGTTTCATGTTCAGTGAATGAGGAACCTTTGGATTCATTATCCCTAATTTCTGACCACATCTTATTTCTTGGTAATAGAGAGTGAGTACTTGAAATAAGGACCATTCTTAACTTCTGAACATAAATAGAAAATCATTTTGGGAGGGAGGAGAATAGTTTTCTTAAGTTAAACAACAATACTGCCGACAGATTCAGAATTTCTTATTGTTTTCACTATGTCACCATAATGGATTGTATTTTGCGTTTTTTTTCCTTACAGTTTTGTGTGCATCTTTCCTGTGTGTTTTCTTTGAAATGAACCTGTATAGAGTCTAGCAGCTTTCTTGGCGATCCTGCTGCAAACATTAGTCTGACCAGTTATTCAAGAAAGTAGAACTACTGCATCATGTACAAGTATGCTGATGTGGTTCAGCATTCTGGAGTCAAAGGAACATTCAAGAATATTAGGCTGTACTAATTTTAATTTGGCTCACCTGCAAAGAGTTGCTAATTATCCTGAACCTTGTTCTTAAAGTGTAAACAAATGTGAACTTTAATCAACTCCATCACTCACATCCCTCTGCGTTCTAGAAATTGATTATATATGCTCTCCATAGTTAGTTATTTGTTAAACTAAAAGCTAAAACATGCCAGGCTGACAATCCAAGCAGAAACAGAATATGTCATTAATTTCCCACAAACTTGCTCTAGTCAAGTGTTCCTCCTAGCAGGCAAAGGGTCTTGGCTTTAACCTTCATCTCAAGTCTGAATTGGCTTGCTGAAAAGCCAAATTATTAAAATTGATATGGAAAGTCAAAAACGAAATCCATCCCTGTCTTTGTCAGGACATTTACATTTTGCCTTCCATGTGAAAGTAATTTAACAGGGTTTTCTGTTTTATTTTATTTTATCGTTTCCCTGAAACATGGAAGCATGTGTAGCCTGCTTGTAAGGTGTGAAGAAGCAGAGACACAAGTTTTAGGTGACCTCCCATAAGTCACACACAGCCCTAGAGCTGCAGTTAGAAAACTAGTGATTTACTTTTGGGTGTTGTTTTCTTTCTTCTTTAATGGTAGGTTTGGACTAGAAAGGCCAACATCAGAAATTCTTTCACTTCCCACCCTTGTCCCTCCCAGGTTTTCACAGAGTACACCACTTGCCTGCCTGTAAACCAGGTAGAGCCTGAGTGGAAGAGTCACCTTTTGCCCTTGAGGAAAGGAATTATCACTTAATGAGAGAACCTGGCTGCTTGTCCCTTCTAGGTACCTGATGTCCTAGGTGGTTGTTGTTGTTAGGTGCCCTTGAGTCGGTATCCGACTCATAGCGACCGACTCATAGGGTTTTCAAAGGCTGTTTCGGGATTGCCTTGGGAGTGGATTGCCAGGTCCTTCTCGCGTCTTTGTGGTGCTGGGAAGCTGGGAATCCTGTAAATGTCCTGTTGTATTCTTCATCCCTCTTGCAACTGCCCTTTCCCTTCCATTAAAAGGCACCTGAGGCTTTGTGAGGTGAAATAACCATCAAGTGGCAAGGTGGGTATGGGGTCCTCCAGAGGTTATGTGTTTGAATGCTAGGTTCCCAAGTGGTGGCTCTGTAGTGGGAGGCTGTGGAACTTTGGGAAGTGGGCCCTAGGTGGCTGAACTAAGTCAGTGATGGTGGGCTTCTGAAGGTTTTTACCCAGGCTTCTGGTTGTAGTAGCTCTCTCTGCTTCTTGGTGGTATGATGTGAAGTTCTGTGCCCCAGCTGGTCCTGCTATGTACTGAAATCCTCTGAACCATGAACCGAAATAAATCTTTCCTCCCATAAGTTGTTATGTCAGGTACTTTCGTCACAGCAATGAAACAGCTTACTAACATAGGGCACCTGCAGAATCTAACACCTAGGCTTCCTGGGTTTAGGGTGTAGGCTGTCATCGGGCTGCCTAGCCACTCTATCTGCATCCTCAAGATCTGAGTCCTGTGGCCAGCCACATCCACTTATATGGACTTGAACTCAGGTTTTTCAAACTTTAATCTATCTTATCCAATCTGCTTTTCATCCATAAGTTCCTGATCCTGCTCCCCAAATTGACTTCTCTCCTTATGACCTCTTATCTGCATTGCTCATGGTCCTTTCTAGCCCCTGTTCTGATTAGCTGACATTCTGCACAGTCCTTCCTGGGATTGATCATGTCTCCACCTACAAACCATCATGTCTGCCTGGAAATTGCTCGTAGGTATGACTTTCACTTCCTCCTGTGGAATTTGTGTGATTTTGAGGCCTCAGCCAAATTGCAAAATTATTAAAGCAGAAACTCCAAGATTGCATGTTGTCGTGTTAAATGAAGTGAAAGAAGGCTGTGAAATAGATTAAGTTAACATGGCTCGTGGTTAAAGAAGCCAGCTGGCTATGGGGGAAGCACTTGTATACCCTCTGGGGCCATCAGTGATAAACCGGGGTAAAATTTTGCAGTCTTCATTCAAGTTTATCGTATTTTTTCCAAAAATGAGTTGATACTCATTTTTCTACTTCTAAGTTTAGGTTTTGTAAGTACTGTTCTGAGATCTGCAATCAGAACTCAACATTGATAACATTTTGTGGATTATTCATTTTATTAATACCATTTCAATCTTATTGCCTTCACAATTGCCTTGCTATAGTCTGTATGTTTGTGGCCTCCCTAAATTCATATGTTGACATCCTACTCACCAAGGTGATGATATTAGGAGCTGGGGCCTTTAAAAGGTGATTGGGTCGTGAGAGTAGAGCTCTTGTGTGAGAGATGAATTCCCTTACAAAATACAGAGGCCCAAAGGAGCTCATTCATTGCTTCCACCATGTGAGGACACGGCGGGAAGGCACTATCTGGGAACCACAAGGCAGGTCCTCACCAGACACTGAATCTCCTGGCTCCTTGATTTTCTACTTCCCAAGTGCCAGAACTGAGAGAAATAAACGTTTGTTGTTTACAAGCACCCAGTTTATGTATTTCATTGTAGAAGCTAGAGCGGATGAAGACAATATCTAGACTGACATTGCAAAAGTGTAGAGTAGGTGGGTTCAAACCAGGATTTCAAGAGCAGCCATGCAAGGCATACAATGGTAAATGTAGTGTAGACTGCGCCTCCAGAGAGTGTACCACTCAGTGAGGGACAGTGACATTGTCCAGATAGTGCGGGACCCAGGAGTAGCTGTGCCTAAGGAGGAGGAGGCAGGGACAGGCACAGGTGGTCTGGCACTGAAACTGAGGGCTTGAGAGGGTTGGACAGGGAGGAGGGAAGGAGCAAAGGCCTAGAATAAGAAAGCACAAGGCAATTCCCAGTGAAGTTGAGTAATTTGGGGGACCAACGCCAACAAGGCAGGGCAAGTTTGTAGTGGGAGGTGAGGCTGTGAAGGTATAGGGGAAACAGATGGGAAAAGCCTCAGGTTTCATCCTCCCAGGTTGATTATAACTGCCCTGGGGGTAGCCCAGAGCCTTCAGGTGAGAGAAGGAGGTGATGGGAGTGTGTTTTCAGAATACATCCTGGAGGTACAGGAGCGTAACAGGTGGCACTGTCTGGAATGAGGAGATGTTCTTGGGAAATAGGTGTAGACAGTCCTAAGCATGCCTGAGGAGCCCACGTGAAAGGAAGAGTATGAGGGAGAGGGAGAGATGGCAGCTTGAGGAGGAAGCCAGAAGCAGGATCCAACAAGTCATTTTAGTTTTGTTTATTTAGTTTTTTCTACTTAAGGAGAGACCTGAGTATGTTTGTTGTTGTTAGGTGCCATCGAGTCGGTATCTGACTCATAGGGACCCTCATAGGGTTTTCAATGGCTGACCGTTTTGGGATTGCCTTGGGAGTGGATTGCCAGGCCCTTCTCCCATTTTTACAGTGCTGGGAGTTGAACTCGGGACCTCAGAGACTGCAGCGCAGCGCTCTACCAACTGAGCCAAATCCCAGCCCCTGAGTGTGTTTGTAGGTCAGTGGAAATTTGCTGATGCAGAGGGAAATTATTGATAGTATAAGAAACATAAAGTTCTGGAGAAGTTCGGACACCCATAGCTTGAAATTGTTGTAAGTGAAGAGAATTACTGAAGATAAAAGGTTCCAGGTAGAGAAGAAGGCAACTTTTAACAGACAGCCCTCATTAGTTTTGTCTGAACTGGTAAGTAGGATCTTCCACCAAGAAAGAGAGAAGTAAGCAAGGGGGATCAGGATTGGGGGCGGAATGTAGTGGAATTTAACAACTGGGAGTTAGAGAAAGTGAGTGAAACTGAGATGAGGAGAAGAATTGCTGAGCAGGGCTGTGCACCCAGGATCCAGCCACAGGTGGGTGTGATCAGTCTGCCCTCCCAGGGAGCAAGCAAAACTCCCTGTCATGGTCTTGCAATTTTCTGTGATAACAGAGAATTGGTATGACATGCAAAATTGTCATCCTAAATCTCATTTTAGCAATATGCTTCTATTGCAGTAAAATATTTTAGTGTCCCCTGATGCAGTGTCACAATGTTTTGTTACAGTGATGTTTGGACATGGGGTTTTATCTCAGTGTGGGCCACTGGGGCACTTTACAGCCCAGCAGCCTCAGACACTTCAAAGACCCCAGGATCACTGACTGACCTAGGAAAGAACTGTATTGGGTCAAGGAACTCTAATTCAGTCAAGAAATAGCTTTGAGGAGTCTGCTACCCCTGTGAAAAAGGGCGCTGACAAGGCCGAACACACCCTGAATTGGGCAGTGTAACAGTACACAGCAAAACCGCAAATACGTATTCTCTTTCAGCTAGCAGTTCTATCCTGCAACATTGGCTGTGTGAGAATGAGCTTTGAGAAGGCAGGAATCGGCTCCTGGTTCCTGCTGAAGTTGGCAGCACCTACACAGTTCCCTGCATTTAATTTATCCTCTATTCATAGTTATTAAGTAAATGTGTGACTGAAATGCTTGTAAGAGTGCAGAGGCACTGTTCTCTGCCTGCGTTTTCTGTGTCCAACCCGACGGTCTTTGTTTCTATATCTCTGCCACATTCCTGCTATAGTGGCCATTTTGTGTGCCACTCACCTCCCTATTCTTCCAGATTCTTTTAGGACATACTCCCATAGGGTCCTATTCCTTTCTGTCTAGTCATCTGTCCCATTTTGTGATTCCGTATGTTTATGTGCTTCTTTAAATAATGCCTGTCCCTCTCATCAAGCAGGATGGTAGTATCTGCTCACTCTTCTATCTCGAGGGCCTAGAAGCAGGGTCCACCCTCCTCACCCCATGCACAGTACATGAGGTTTGGTACAGCATTGTTTATAATAGTGAAGACTCGGAAATGATCCAGGTACCTATCAAACGGGAGATAGAAAAATTATGGTAAAGCTACCCTGAGATTCTGTGCAGTTGAAATAAATGATGAAGTACAATGATATATATTAATCTGGAAAGTCATACATTAAAATTTATTATGGTTTTTAAAAAGCAAGATGCAAACTATTATGTATAGTACAATATTATTTTTATAAAAATATAAAAGAAAAATTCCAAGTATTTATTTACAGTTTAAATGAATAGAAAAACAATAAATGGCTACATAATAAACTCTGTAAATAGCTATTTATTTCGGAGTTGTGGAATCAAGGCTTTTGTTTGTTTGTTTGTTTGTTTGAGGCAGGGTCTCACTATGTAGCCTGGGCTGGCCTTGAATTCATGATCTGCCTCCGAATCCTGAGAGCTTGGATTATAGGCTTGCACCCTATGCCTGGCCAAGGCTTATTTCTTTGCTTGTACATGTCATTTGTTTAATGTAGCTCTTTATGTCTTATAAGCTCCTTTCTCTGCCTTTCTCATTCATCCATCCATCCATCCATCCATCCATTCCATGTATTTAGTAAGCCCCTATGTACCAAGAACTGTGCTGCTTAAAAAACCAGCTGCTCTTGAGTTGCTAAACTGTTAGCTAGGGATACAGTAAAGGATGTAGGCAATTTGCAATATTGTCTTGTAAGTGGTATCAGAGGAAAAACTATAGCATACCCCAGGCAGGCAATACACTGAATGGGACATAGATATTGAGGCTCTCTAGGACTTTTTTTTTCTTCTAAGAATGTTATTTATTAAGTACCAACTATGTGCAAAGCTGTGTCCCTCAGGAACCCACAAGCTCCTGGAGAGAAATGATAGCAAGTATGTCATATATTTGGTGCCTTTTATTAGCATTAAGTAACAGTAATGCACAGCTTATGAAGTAATGATTTCAGAAAGGAGAAAGGCCTAGATTATTCAGTGATAGACCAGTTGGGCTGTATGTATTTAAGAGTTGTTGTTGTTAGGTGCTGTTGAGTCAGTATCCGACTCATAGCAACCCTCTGTACAACAGGGGAAACACTATTGTCAGTGCTTCTCTGCTGTTCATAGGGTTTTCAATGGCAGATTGATTTTTGGGAGGGGGTTGCCAAGTCCTTCTCCCAAGCCTACAACTTCTGGTGTTCCCACACGGTCTCCCATCCAGGTACTAACCAGGCCCGACCCTGCTTAGCTTCCGAGATCTGACGTGATTGGACGCCACAGGGCTACGGCTGCAGGCGTATTTAAGAGTGGCTGTGTCTTATTGCCTGTAAGGATATCACTGTTCCATAAACTAAGAGTATGTGATAATTCTTAATAAAATTTTTTCATACCTTATTGACACCCCCACACACTTCTTGGAATACTGAGGGTTGAACTCAGGGCCTTGCACATGCTAGGAAAGTGCTCCACCAGCTGTAACTGCCTGCCCCTTTATTATTTTATTTTATTTTATTTTAAGACAGAACTTCGTGGAGTTACATAGGCTGCCTCTGGCCTTGAAATCTCCATCCTCCTGTTTCAGCCTCCCAGGTTGTTAGGATTACAGGCATGTGTCACAGTGCCCAGATTCTTGGCCCTTTTTACCATTCACTTTCTTTATTCTAAGTGAAAGCTCTTGGTCAGGCCTAATCCCAGCATCCAGGAACAAGTGGACTGAGGGCAGATCAGGAGGAACTGAATTACCTGGAAGTCCAATGGCCTGTCCAGAGTCGTGTTGCTGTTGGACACAATTGGATTTGCCATTTGGAGTTGGTCAAGTCTGAACTTTGTTATGTATACCCTTGACAGTCGCTGCTCGTACAAACCCCTGGGTCCCTCCCCTTACTGTCAGGGGCAAAGATTTAATAGCCATGCCCTGTTGCAGTGGAGTTGCGTGTTACTAAGACTTCATTATTATTACAAAACATGCAATAGAGCTTCATTATAAATAATTAAAAACCCCTGACAAAGAAAATGAGCTGTGCACATTCAGAGATCCAGCAAACTGATTTTCGCCTGCATCATGGTTGTCTGTTAGCCTACTAATTCTTCAAACTCCATAATTAACAATGGGCAGCTCTGTTCTGGAGAGAATTACCCAGGTTTGGCGCGGGTGCCTCCTTTGTAATAGGGCGCAGGGAGGTTGGCAGGGTTCCTACCAGTCTCTCAAATAGGACTTCAGTGTGCTTCCCGTTGTAATTAAGTATCATTGTAATAACAGACATCTTTAGTCCTTAGTAATGTCGATAACTTTTGGAAGACAAAACACAGCTGCCCCTATGATATGTCATAGGTTGTTGTTTTCCTCCTTGAAGACAAAAAGTAAGGGAACTGAAAAGCTTACTCTGAGGCTGGAAGGCATCAGTCTGTTCACTGTATTCTGATATGCATAGTATATAATTGGGGCATGACATGAATAAAAACGGTTTGTGTGGTCAAGCTAGTCTCCTCATTGAGTTGATGGCATGATAAAAAGGGGGAGTGAAGCTGGAACTGTTTTAGATTAAAAACTAAAAGAGATAAAATGCATCCCTTGTTTAGATCCTGATTTGAGCAAAAAAGAAAAAGTTAAAAAGGTAATTTGTAGATAATCAGTAAAATTAAAATACAGACCAGGGATGATACTAAAAAATTTTTCTTAGTTCTGTTAGGCACTGCAGTAACATTGTGGTTGTGTAAGAAAATGCCCATACATTGCAGAGATGTAGTAAAGCAAGTAGGGGTAAATGAGAGGACAAATGGGACTTTAGCAAAATAAATAAAATAAGTAAATAAAAATAAAGGGTAGGATGAGGGAAAGCAAATAGTACAGTATGGTCAAATTTTGATTGTCATGTAAGAATTTATTGGGAGTTTATTTTACAGTGCTCCAAATTTTTGTGTGTGTTTGAGACTTTTCATAGTGGATATTTTAAAGTGACTGAGTTCTGAGTTCTCTCGAATGGAATAGCTTTTAATTTGTTAAGTGATTTACAAGCATTCTAATTCAGCTTCTTTCAATATAAGTTTCTACTTTTAAAAATGTAGATTAACTACAGAAACCTCCACCCCCCAAAAAGAAGATTTGTATGCAAAAGGTGTGAACAGGTTTCTATCCAGCACGCCTCCTACCACTCTGTATCTAAATGCACAAATTGAGGTATTTTATAGTTTAGGAATCTTCTGTTTGCTCTTTGCCCACATTTTGTCCCTTGTCCTCTCTCCTGGGGAGGAAGGGAGTTGGATATCGAGAGCTGTGCTCCTCTAGCAGCTGTGCTGGGCTCTAAGCCGTCCTGCCTCTGCTTTTGGAGGTCATCAGCCTACACAGACCAAGGTGTTCTCCCAGGAGTGTCTGCCCTTTCCTGCTCAACTCTATGAGTCCTCTGCCACCTTCCATGAAATCGCTCAGCTCCCTGAATGTCAAGAATGGCAGAATAGTGCAATGGTTAATGGTGCCCACAGGTTCCCATCACCAGGACTTGGATATGAAAACCCCACTTACTTAAGTAGTGAGCTTTGGCAGATCTGTTACGTTCTCTGTGCTTCACCTTTCTGTTCTGTTAAAGGGCAGTGATGATAAAAAATTGCTAGCTCACGGGGTGAGTCTTGAATGAAACAGTGAACATGAAAATAGGTACTAGATTGTCTCCCCCCCTCCTTCCTCTTCCCTCTTCCTCTTTCCTGTCTCCTCCCTTCCTTTCCCCTTCTCCCTCCTTTTCTCTTTTTTTTCTTTTCTTTTATTTTTTAGTTATGTTTAGTTACTTTATTAAAAAAAAAAAAACACTTCCTTAGGGCTGAGGATGTAGCTCAGTGGTAGAGTGCAGGCTTACCATATACAAGGCTCTGGGTTCCATCCCCAGCAACAAAAACAAGAGCAAAACAAAACAAAAATAACCTCCACTTTACTGAATACAATTGACATTCTTCTTAAGTTCATTATATAAATAAACACTTCTAGAAAAATAATGCTTACATAATCAATGAAAACAATAGTTTTGATTTATTCTTACTGTCTTATCACAAACTATTGGATCCATTCAAAAGTGTCCTATGAAATCATTGTTATTGGCATTGCTTTTTCCTTTTATTTAAATGAAGCCTTTTAAACAATTATATTTTATGGCGATAGTAGCACACTTCTCTATGGAGTACTGTTAACAGAGAAATAGTAAGAATAGCATTGCATTCTGGAAAGAACAAGAGCTTAAAAACGAGATGTCCCTGAATTGGAGTTGTTACTTATTTGCCATGTTAGATCATTCTCTAGGCCACATCTTCCTCTAAAATGGAAGTATATTATGCCTCCTGTGGAGGGCTGTTGTGAGGATCCGGAAAGGTGTGCAGCCCTCATGCAGTGCTTGGTATGTATCTGATGTATCAAGAGTTTAGCACAGTGTCCTGAGGTGAGAGAGGGAGGAGAAGGTGGCAGACAAGATCTGGGCCCCTGTGGGGAGAGCAGACTTCGCTGATGGAGGCCAAGCTGGAGCAGTCTCATGGTGCTGATTTTCTTGAATTTAATAGGCAAGAACCTGTACACTTAGAGCTTGTACGTTAAGTAGTAGGACCTACTTGTTCACTTTTTACCCTTATAATCCAGCTTTTCCTGTGACCCAGCAGGAACCAACTGGGATTTTCAAGCCTAGTAGATAATAAAGTGAAAAGTTTACTCTCAAGCAAATAGAAATTAGAACAATAAAACTGTTTTGACATTTCAATAGTGTTTTCTTGTATACAACATTCAAATATGCATATATCCTATATATTACTGTTTAATTTTACTCCTAATGGGCTGGGATTTAGCTCAGTTGGTAGAGTGCTGCGCTGCAGTCTCTGAGGTCCCGAGTTCAATTCCCAGCACCGCAAAAATGGGAGAAGGACCTGGCAATCCACTCCCAAGGCAATCCCGAAACAGTCAGCCATTGAAAACCCTATGAGGGTCGCTATGAGTCAGATACTGACTCGATGGCACCTAACAACAACAATTTTACTCCTATTCAAGAGGTTAAGAAAAACTTAGAAGTGTTGTTCCTTTATAATATATGACAAGATTTTTTCCCCCAAACCTGTATTACTAACTGATTTCTAAAAGGGATCACTTAATGTTTTTAATTTTCTCGTAGACTCTTATCTCTGCCCTATAAATGGAACATTATCTTAGTAAGAATGACTAGCATATTTGAGTTCCACATTAGTAATGCCAATGAATACAACCTAAGTCATGTTGCTATTCAGTAATGCTTTTCACCTTCAGTTTTTAGCAAAATGCTGCTCATGACTGCTAAAATCACTCTTTGCAATGCCAAGCAACTTCATGTCTTTGAAATTCACTCTTGTATAATACAACATCATGTTACTCTGAAAGTCGTGCATGAACACGAGCGTTGACCCAGAAGAAACCAGTGTGGGTGTGATGTTAATCAGCATTGGACCACTATGAGAAGTCTAAGACCATGCCCTTCCTCTTTATTTTGTATTTGGTTTTCAGTTTGTTGGGTGTGGTAAGAGCCATGAACCCAATTTCATGTGTTTCCATGGCATACAGCATGGTAAAGGTTACAAATGATGAGTGAAATGCTAACGAAGGGCAGGAAGTAGGGGATGTTGCTGACCATAAGGTTGAAAAGCCTGTCTATAAAACTGAAGTACAGACAAGCCTCAGATGTGACAGATAACATCTAGAGAGCTCAGTGGACTTGAATCCATTTACAAGGCTGCATTTGAGAATTACCAGATGCTGAAGAAGGACAAGTGAAACTAGACTCTAGTACACTTTTAAATAACAGCATAATATGCTGCTTAAGACATATTAGAAAACCAAAAATAAATAAATAAAAATAAAAAAGAGGAGGCTTTCTGGGTACAGAATCTTGGCTTCTGAAAAAAGGCAGGATTTGGTGAAATTAGTAATTAAAGGCTTATTTCTCATCTTATTTCATTCTTGGGGCAATGACCTGGCTTCAAAGCTCTTGTTCAAAGAGGTTTGTCCACAAAATCAGTTGCTCAGAGTCTAAAATGTGCTTGAAGTGGGGAGAAAAGCTGGGAAATGAAAGGAAGGGAATTTAAGGATATGCTCTAACCAAATCATACTGGAAGAGTGAACAGCACTGCACCTATTAGCATATTCTCATTTATTGGCCTGGAGGCCTCAGTTACAGGAACTGGTATGCTTTGTACAGCTCTGATTTCCCGTACCCAGTGGAACAAGCTCAGAGGAAGGATAATGCCCTATTTCTCTCTATACTCGAAACCAGTGAGTGGGCCTCGAGGCAGGGCCCTGAGGCTGGGGTGCTGATAAAGGTTCAAAGATGACATTTATAGACTGTATTCATATTCACATAAAGACTGAGCAATGACAATATGACCTGAGAGTTTCAAAAAGAATTTAAATGCTAACTTTCTTCCTAAATATGTATCTTGGGGCAAAGTGAGTAAATTGCCGAATTAAAAAATATTTTAAACCATCTCACTATCTCCTACTCTCATCTCCAACAATCTGTTTTGGGTAAGAATCCAACAAATATATACAGAAACTATTTAAGGTTACAGAGGAAAGGTAACAATTGTTGCTACAAAAGTCAGTAAGAGAGCGTGATGCCACAAGAACCGTGATTAGGTTGGCTGGTGAGAATAAGCAAGATAAGAATAATTTAGTTGAGAAGATGTATGAAGATAAAAAAAATGGAAAAATGGTTACAGTAAAGAAATCAAAATAAAGAAAACTAAAGCTGTTCACTTTTGCTGAGCACTATAACTTTGAATATTATGTGTTATGAATTAAAAAGTTAAGCTCTGAAACAAGGACAAATAAAGTAAGAAACAGATTATGGAAATCAAAAAATCTCTCTCTTCTAGTATCATGGATTATGAATGAGATAGTCCCATTTGACCAGTCTCTGGGCAAATGATTGCATCATGAAGATAATGGCTCTTTTGAAAACCAAATGAAGACAGGTGTGGTGGCATACACCTGCACCTTGGGAGATGGAGGCAGGAGGATTCCAGGTTGGAGGCCAGAGGCAGCTGTGTAATTTAGTGAAACCATGTCTCAATTAAAAAAAAATAAATTTAAAATAAAAGGGGCTGGGGCTGTAGCTCAGTGGCAGAGTATGTGTGAGGCCCTAGGTTCTGCCCCGAAGTACCTCAGAAATAAAATAAATAAATAAATAAATAAATAAATAATAAATAATAAGTAAAAGCCTAAATGAATGTCTTGATCATATTTTCTCAGTGCACTTTTGGTAGAATTTTTATTATGTGAACAATGCTATTTTGTGATGTCTTTCTAATTTACACATTTCTTTGTTCCCTCAATTTTCAAGATGAAATAAAATCATTTAGGGAATGACTTCTATGAAAGCTTTTGTACATATGCTTAGTAATGCTGGATGGCTTGGGTAAACTAATGAAGTCTCTTCTAGTCCGAATCTCATGTTTCTTAGGGATCTGACGTAAGCTGTGGAAGATTATGGGGATAAGGTATTCTGCTTAGCGGAATCACCAATGCAAAGATGTGTGCAAATATGGCAATAGTATCAACAATGTTGGGAACAGGATCAACAATATAATAACAGAACTAAGAAATACTATAATTAAGATAAATGCTTTTAAGAAGTTTTAATAAATGTAGAATAAAGTAGAAAACCCATGTCTATTTGGAGGATTAATTTTTGTGTGTTATGAAACAAGTAGATAAAAGAAATGTCTAACTTGTGATTTAGCTCAGTGGTAGATTGCTGCTCTGCATTCTCTAGGACCTAGGTTCTATCCCTATCACCACAGAAACAGGAAAAGGATATGGCAATCCACTCCTGAAGCAATCCCAAAACAATCAGCCATTGAAAAGCCTATGGGGGTTGCTATGAGTCGGACTGATAGCACCTTACAACAATGACACCTTGTGATTTTGTTTGTTTTAGTTCTGTATGTATGATCTGGTGGGTTACAGAATTTCTAGATGTAAAATTAATACTTTGACAAAATCATTATCTCATAACTGAAAAATTATTCTAATAATCAAGGCAAAAACTTCAAATGAGATGGAAGGTAATCCATTAAGATTTCTAGGCTATAGTAACTTAAGATTTTGGAGGAAAAAATAATAGAAGACTAGATATAGAGATTATAGTATGTTGAGTTAAACAGTGGTTTCTTTTGACAAGGAGAAGCAAATTAATTTCATGTGGACTCATTAGAGACTATGATAATAAAAGGAAGAGAGAAAAACCAACATTTCTGTCTAATATCAAGGTCCTAAAATTGGCAGTAAGAAATGAATTTGCAGTGCCAGGATCTGGAAGGATCAGCAGTGTGTCAGTAGGCAGTGGGGTAATGATCTCTCTCTGAGAATATTCTGAAAACACCTTGAATACTATATTTATAGACAAAGGCAAGATGCTAGCAACAGATCAAAACTGAAAAACATCCTTATAAAAGCTTAGGTAAGATTAAGGAATTTTTCAAATATTTAATTCAGTAAGTATGTCTTGACTTTAAGAGTGGAAGGAATCAATATTTGAGGTATATTTAAAAGCTGACAGGTGCTGCTTCAAAGGAAAATGGGCATAAGGAGTGTAGAATGTCCAAGGGAGTTCAGGTTTATAGAAGAGTGTAAAATTTTTCTGATTTTCCAATCGATTGTACATTGCATACTGAAAATGAATTCTTTTGTATATTCACCTATTTTCCACTATCAGTCTGTAGATGGCTTTAGTCATCGATGCATTAGACATTTAAAGGATTTTACTTGGCTAATTGTCCATTAATAGACACTCCCACTGACAAGAAGGATTATTTTCCTCATCTTTCTCGTAAACCCAGCCAAAGACTTCTTTCCAAAAGCTCTCATTCTTCTCAATCAATGTCTTTATGTGCAGAATAAACAGATTCAGTATTGAGTTTTCCAGGTTCAGAGTACTTTTTTTTAAGGCAAGCAGAATTCCAACCACAAAATAACCCCAAATAAGTATTTTTCAGGTCTAAATTATAGAGATTCATCTAGTACTGGGGTATTAGGAATCTGTGACACACAATATCCATGTAAAATGTTTTCATTCTTGCAGTTAACCACTCTCCTTTTCACTGACTGCACCCTACCCCCAGTCCATCCAGGAAAGTTGTTGAGCTGAGCTATTCTTTCTTAATTAGATGTTTTTTTCTGGGAATACTAATTTTGAAGGCTGAGTTCCAGAAGATATCCAAGCATTAGTATTCTGAAATCTCTACAGTAAAGATGGAATTATTACCAGCAATCTAGAAATGAGGATTCTCAGTGTTTTTAATCTCAATACCTCTTTATCCTCTAAAAAATTATTGTGGATCCCAGTATGGGCTTTTGTTCATATGGGCTATGTCTATTGATATTTATTGTATAAGAAATTAAAATTGAGACTGCACCAAAACCACCCTATGCAGGTCCGTATACCACGAACCATCAGAACCATGGTACCTTCACACTTCGTTTAGCCTCTGGAAACCCCTTGTGTGGTCATGAGAGGATGTGAGTGGTAAGGCACAGCATGTCTCAATGTTAGGAAATAATGAGGCTCCCTGGCCCCTCTAAAAGGTCCTGGCAGTGCCCAGGGACACCAGGATCACACTTAGAACTACTGATCAGGAAGAACTGCTCAGAAATAGGATTATGACATGAGCCATAATGAGCCTTTAGTAAATGCTTATTGAAAGGATATAGATGAAATGAAAAGTGATAATACACAGATAAACATCTGTTAAAATGCATAAACATTTTTGTCACTTCCATAGTTATGTTTATATATTATGTATTTATGTAAATATATAACATTATAAACAATACATATTTGTATTACTTATATAAATAATACTTATGTGTAATATATTTCTATTGATAATTATATATTGTTGTTAGGTGTCATCGAGTCAGTATCTGACTTAGTGACCCTAGGTACAATTGGCGAAACACTTTGTCAGTGCTTCTCTGGTATTTATAGGGTTTTCAATGGCAGATTGATTTTTGGGAGTGGGTTGCTGTGTCCTTCTCCCAAATTATATATTAATATATCATAATATAACATATAACCTATTATTTATATTCTACATTGATATGTTTTTGAGAATACGTGTAATAAAATAATATGAACATTCTACTTCAATTGGGAGAATTACAGGATTAATATTCTTTGTGTCTATAACTGTGGCAGCTAGAAGCAAATTAACATGATACCCTAGCATAATGCCCCCCATTTAGCTGGTGTTTCTTAACAGTGTCAGTGGGCAGGTAACTATGTGTAGACCTGCAGTATTTTTCTTCTTGATTTGGGAACAGAAAAAAAATTTGAGGAGTAAAGCAAGCAAATAAACAATCTGAGGGTTTATTTCAACCCAAATAGTCTAGGGCTGAGTCCTAAAAATTATTTCCTTATTTTATTTTTAAAGGCAGAAATTGAATGAACAGGTAAATATGCTTTGAGATCTTTACCTTGAATTGCCGGTGATATGTCCTCAGTTTTTAATAACATCTAAATCTGCCAGTCTTCAGCAATAATGAGTTATTATTTGTTATATCATTAGTCAAAGCAAGCACAAAGTTGTTTTTCAAATGTGGGACTTCATTCAGCTTTTCTAAGTACATTTCTCTATTTTATATTTTTAAATGGCTGATGTGCTAAGGTTTTTCCATGGCCTGAGTCAGGCAGATAAAAGGCTTACTGGATAGTAGCTTCTCTACAGCAGAGTGTGTGTGTGTGTGTGTGTGTGTGTGTGTGTGTGTGTGTGTGTGTCTGTCTGTCTGTCTGTCTGTCTGTGTCTGTGTCTGTGTGTCTGTCTGTCTGTGTGTGTGTGCCTGTGATGATTGTACTGCCACTGACAAAATTCAATTCACAGTAAAGATCATTTTCGTCCTTCAATTGTCTTGTAAACACTCTATTATCAGATGATAGAAATTTGAATGCCCCACTAACCAAAATCTTTTCTCCTAATCAGAGCCCTTTGTTTTCAGCCATTAGAATACATTTTTTTTTAAAGAATTCAAAGCTTATTCTGTGAGCCTCTGAGACTTTCTTCTGAACCATTGTAATTCATAATGCTCCTACTTTCTGAGGGAAACAGAATGCTAGTGTAAGGTTAGCCAGTAAGATGCCTTTTTTTTTTCTGAAGAGCATAGTCACCACTAAAAAGTTCAGCGTTTTATAAAGTTATGTAAAAAATATTTTCTGATGGGTTTCTCCAAATTTAATTTTACAAGTAAAAAAATAGCACTGCCATTCTTTTTAAATGCTTGTTGTTGTTGTTGTTAGGTGCTGTCGAGTCGGTATCCGACTCATAGCGACCCTCTGTACAACAGGGGAAACACTATTGTCAGTGCTTCTCTGCTGTTCATAGGGTTTTCAATGGCAGACTGATTTTTGGGAGGGGGTTGCCAGGTCCTTCTCCCAAGCCTACAGCTTCTGGTGTTCCCAGGCGGTCTCCCATCCATGTACTAACCAGGCCCGACCCTGCTTAGCTTCTGAGATCTGACAGGATCGGATGCCACAGGGCTACAGCTGCAGGCTTTTAAATGCTGGGGATGGTATTTTAGAGCATTTTAACAGGGCACTAAATTATATTAAAATCTTAAGCCTAAGGGAAAGATTTTTATGTTCTTTTAATGTCAGCCTTTATTAAATTTGAATCTGTTTTCAACAACAGATGCATTGTCAAGGTGATAGTACTACTTTTTTGTCCTGGTCTTTTTTTCTCTCCCTAGTTCTTTCTTTCACTTTCGTTTTTAAAAGAAACAGTTTTAGGGAAGTATTAGGTCTCCAAAATCACGAGTGATTTTAGTGCATTAAGAAGGGGTCTTTTCCATCCCTGTTGAGGCAGTAACTTTGGATTTGAGGACTAGCATTTTCAAAAGCATAAAGGCAAAGGTGAGTCTTGTTGAGATATAAATGTAGAACCTGTAGCTACTGGGATAGAAAAAAAAAGTCACAGTGTATGTTTTTCTTGTGCTTCCTCTCACCTTCTGAACTCAGTTACTAAAACACAATTACCTCTCAGGAGAGTTGTGCTACACAGGGAAAGCTCTGTTGGTTTTCCTTTATTTCTTTTGTTTGTGTTTCCCTCTCCCTAACAAGTAGAAAATAGTTTGTTAAAACCTGCCTGACCTGTACGCTTCAGTGGAGCTCTCATAGTGTTATTGTTTGGTTTGGGGGTTTTGTTTTCATCCTCAACTTTATTTAGCTGTGTCCCTGACTACTCTTGGCTTTTTCTGACCCTGCTGGCTTCTGAATGTGAGCAAAATTTATTCTTCTGTCAGAGTACTCATGTGAGGTCACTGGGAGGTTCCGAATATAGCCAAGACCTCAGCCACGTCTCTTCATTCCTCTGAGCTCTAATTTTCTTAGCTGTAAAATGGAAGATTGGGGCTAAAATATCTCTATAATCCACCCCAACTTTCCTCTTACTACAGAGATAATAATCCCTAACTTTGAACAGCTTAATGTGGAACAGGAATCTGTGTGGATTTAGTCTTTAGAAATCGGGCAGGTACCATTATTTTCTCCATTTTATACATGGACCTTTGATAAGTTGGTGGATTTACCCACAAAGATCACAAAGCTAATGTCTAGTTCAGTGGAGTTTCATTCCATGGCTGTCTGATGTCAGTGTTTTCCCACTATACCTTTTGGTTCCAAGAAAAAAGAAAAGTCAAATGACTGCCATTTTTATTGAGAGCTTGCTGCAGGCCAAACAGTGGGTTAGGCACTTTATGCACAAAGCCCTGTAAAAGAAATATTACTCTCTCAGTTACATGGGTAAGGAAATTGAGGGTCAGAGGTTAATAAACTTGTCCACGAACCAACCATGGTAAATGGTAGGGAGAGATTTGCATCAGTAGCTGCTTATTATAAAGCTTTCAATCTTGTGTGCCCCCTGAGAGATCTCAGCTTCTGAAGACCTGATTAGGGAAAAAGCAAGCAGGGATGGACATATCTCCCTCATCACTGTTTGCCATGCTGGTTTGCAGCTGCCTCCAAAGCATTTGCACTTCTGGATCAGAGGTTTCATGCAGGAAGGCAGGAATGGACAGAAGCTTTGCCCTGATTTTGGGGACTGGAAGTCACTTACCATTGCTGGAGCAGATAAGGCATTGGTGCACAGGTCCTTGAGTGTATTTTTTTCCAGGACCACTTCGATGGCATGGGGGTTAGTTGGATGGACCTAGTGTTTTAAAATTGCACTGGGACATGGTTCTGAAATTATGGGCCGAGGACCAAGCAGCATCAGCATTGCCTGCCAACTTGTTGGAAAGGCAAAGTCTTGGCCACCTGTGCCAGCTCACTGAATAGAACAATGGGGAACAGGGTTGTGGAGCTCTTCCAGAGTCAATAAGCCCTTCAGATGATTCTGATGCAGGCCGAGTTTGAGAGTGATTGTTCTAGGAAATGGTAACCCTCTTCTCTAGCAGTGTGACTAACTACAAGACAAGAGTACAGGTAAAGGACCAAACCGTAAAAATTGGGGTTTTAAAATGTTGCTTTCATCTTTCACTGTTGAGCACAGCATATTGTTTTTGTAAATGAATGCCCTAATTATACAACACTTGCATCTCCTCCAGAACATGCTTTGCTTTGGTGTGGCATCAGAGTGCAAATTCTTCAGAGGAGTGATTCAAGTGTAAGAAATCTTGATAGAAGGGTTTATTGAATTTTTCCCATTTGAAAAACTTTCTCTCTTCCTGGAAGCAGCTGCCATAATTTTCCCTCTCAGAACAGCATAGACAGCAGAAATGAACTACAATCTTTTGCCTTTGAAGAAAACAGAACCAAAGATAGGGCATGAACTGTAGCCAGTGTTGCAATGCAGTGAATGTTTTTGCTTTCATTTTGAGGAATCTTCAGTCATCATTCATTTAAGAACTAAGCTGTGATACTAGTCCCAGACAACAGAATAGTGTTTACTCCTCAAAATCTCCTTCTCTGAACCCTCTCCTTCTCTGACCTCTGTTAGAGATTGCTGATTTCTGATGTGTTTGTTAACTCACAGTGCCCTTGGGGCAGTGACTGTTCCTAGTAAAATGACACATTTATAGTTCTGGAGATGCTGACAGAAATTAAGTCTGTATTGGGGTGAGGATGGGGGGATCTGAATGCCAACTTTGTAGAGTCACCAGCCACAGCCTGTCCTCCTTAGGAAAGGATGTGCTTCCTTAGAGCACCATCTATTGATGATTGTAATATATAGGCAGGAATTTTGGCTTCAACTTGGGGATATGGGGTGGAGAACATGCACTGCAGATGTCTGTGATCTTTGCAGCCAGGAAGAATTCAGATTCCTAACTCCTTATTGGCCATGATGGAAAGTTTCGCTTTTGCTGCAGCTTCTATAGTTCATTGTTTTCTTTGATGTTGTAAAATGTTTCCCCACTTGAAATAGCCCCCTTTTGGTTTCCTACTCATTTGTCTTTTCTCTTTCTCTGAAACATAACAGAACAGGGAAGTTAGGCAAAATGACCAGCAGACTGATTAGAGGCAGCTGGTACAGAGCAGTCCCAAAGGCAGCTGGCTCTGAGGTAGATTGGATGAGAAAAAGGCTTCACACCCCCACAGGGACTTGCCAGAAGCAAGTGCTGGAGGAGTCCCTACACCACTTAACAGAGGGAATGTTCTTCCTCTCCCAGTTCCAAGCCGAGTGTTTCTGAAGCTACACAAGTGTGGTACCTCTGTCCATGTTTTTGGGCTGCCTGATTACTGGCAATTGTTGCATGGCTCTCCTCTCACCGACAGCAGCCATCAATTTGCATGTTTTATCTGGAGACTAGAGTCCACCTCTGCTTTGAGAGCGTATTGTTAGGTTAGTGAAAGACTTCTTCTCTTCAGATATACCCATTTTCCTAAAATACCAAAATCTTGAGAAGACTTTGAGAGTCTATGATAGTGCTTAGCGAACTTGGTAGTTTCTACATCATAAATTGCCTGCAGCCATAGCCCTGTGGCATCCGATCCCGTCAGATCTCAAAAGCTAAGCAGGGTCAGGCCTGGTTAGTACTTGGATGGGAGACCACCTGGGAACACCAGATGCTGTAGGCTTGGGAGAAGGACCCGGTAACCCACTCCCAAAAAATCAACCCACCATTGAAAACCCTATGAACAGCAGAGAAGCACTGACAATAGTGTTTCTCCTATTGTATGTAGGGTCACTGTGAGTTGGATACCAACTTGACAGCACCTAACAGCAACACCACCACATCATAAATTATCACTCATGTTCTGCATTGACTATAATATCTTATTACTTTGAATAACAACATCTTGATTTATTTTCATTACTTCTGTAACTACTTTGGTGTAACTACTTTGGAGAGGTATAGGGAGAGAGCAGAAACTGGGCAGCATGGTGTTAGTGTTATTGAAGGAAGCAAAAACAAAAGATGCTCTTCCCTCTGTGGTCCACCGTGGTCCAGAGATGTGGGGTGTCACCCTGCTGCTGGACTCTCTCTGGCCATGAGCAGGAACCAGCTGCCAAAGACCTGTCATCTGGTGAGGGGGAACCGAGCACCCAAGAGCCGCACTGCCTGGAAAGGAGGCTTATGCCCACGACTGCTCTGAGAAGCCTTGAGAAAGGCAGGCTCAGAGGCTTATGCCCATGGCAGCTCCTTGCTTATTTCTTCCCAGTGAAGATACCGACTCCAAGTGCTCTGCTCCAACAGCTCTTTATTGTTTCCTTGTCTGTCCTGGTCAATGGAATGGACCCAGACTGCTCCGTGTACCACCCTTATATAGTCTCCAGGGGCTAGCCAGGGACCAATCAGAGGCAGTCACCCCACACAGGTTTTGGACAATCAGGGGGGATATGCAAATTTGTTTTTGTAAAAGTAGCCAATCAGGGATGATTCCCGAACGGTCCAGTCAGGAGCCATTTGGTGGTTTGGAAACAGCCAATCAGTGTCGAGGGGTCTGAGGAAAGGGATTGGATGTCAATGACATCTTTGGAAGCTTGCTGCCCAGGGGTTCCCAGATGTAGGGCAAAGGTTACTGCCTGGGGAACAAGCCTTAGACTTCCCAGTGGGCCTAGATAGGCCCTGGGGCAAACTGCCTCTCTAGGCTGTGTCCTACACAGAGACTCAGTGCAGAAGCAGAGATATGAAAACTCAGGTGAGCCTCAGGTGAGCATCATGGCACATACCTATAGTCCCTGCTACTCGGGGGGCTGAAGTAGGAGGCTCCCTTGAGCACAAGAGTTCAAGGCCAGCCTGGGTAGCATAGTGAGACCCTATATCTAATATTATCATTATTATTACTATTATTATTATTGTTATAAAATCCATACCTTGAATAGAGCCAGTCCCTTCTTTCTCTCTGAGAGGCAATCGTTCTTCCTTTTCTGCCTAGAAAAGCGTGCTGCCCCAATTCTTGGTTTCTTCTCTCTGAATCAGGTGATGAAAATTCAAACAAATGAGGTGTCTGGATCTTTGGGGTGCTGCTGAAACCATCCTGAAACTTTGGTCCATAGCATAATGTTGCTCCCTGGCTAGTGCAGAGGCTGGACTAGCTGGGGGCATGTTGTGGGGAGAATCTGGGTAAAGACTCAGTTATTTACAGTAAGAGATGTTGAGATGGGGTAGTTACTGCATTCAAGTTAACAGAATTGAGATGGGAAAATACATCCCTACTTAACACTTCCAACTTTTGTGTTTGCCCAGTTATGTAAACATCTTACTCGATTTTACTAATTATTTCTGTTCTCTTATAAAATGGTTTCTTGGGTTCATAAAGTGTGAACTGAAGTGTTTGCTTTCCGTTTTCAAGAATTTGATTTTTTTCTCAAGAGGGTACTAAACATGCCACTGATGTGCATGGTAAGAACAATAGATTTATATTAGTGTGAAAGCTGTTAATGAATGAAATGCTCCGATAGTTCCACTCTGAATCAGTATTATATTCCTGTGTATCACATCTGCACAAAGGCACTTTAAAAACCATTTTTCCCTATTACAAAGGTAAATTAGAAAATATAGACAAATAAAAAGAAGGAAAAAATTTCATTAAGTATCACTTTTAAGCTTTTTTGGTTTTGTTTTTTTTGTTATTATTATTATTATTATTATTATTATTATTATTGAGGTAGGGTCTCATTCTTAGACCAAGCTGACCTGTAACTCTCTATGTAGACCAGGCTGTCCTTGAACTTACTCCATCCTCCTGCCTCAGCCTCCTGGGCATGTATGGAGGCACACACCTGTAATCCCAGCTTTTAGCAGGCAAAGACAGGAGGATGGAGCAAGTTCAAGGCCAGCCTGATCTACATAGTAAGGCCCTGCCTCAATAAAAATAAAATAAAATAAAATAAAATAAAATAAGATAAAACGTTTTACTGTTGGGCTTATGATGAATACTTCTAAGATATTATTCTTCTAATCTTTTTTCCTGTGCTGGCTCCCTCTCCCTCCGTTTTTCTGCCCCTCTCCCAAAATTGGATCTCAGCAGGTCATTTTCATGAGCCTCAGTGTGAACACCTGGCCACATCATTTGCTATGGTCTCTACCTCTGCTTTAGTGTCTGTGGAATTACCTGTGGTATCACTATAAGAAGCTTGTATAATTAACCCAGCTGGATGGACATTTAGATTGTTTCTGATTGCTCACCAGCATAAACAGTGCTCCAGTGAAATTCTTTCTTTTTTTCAGGGGAGGCAATGTTCTTGATACCTTTCTTGATTAATTTTTTATTAAACCTATATTTATTTGCTTTGCTTTTTGCTGTGCTAGGGGTCAAACCCAGGGCCTTGTGCATGACATGCAAACACTCTGCCCCCAATCTACATTCCTGGTTCTGAAATTCTTGAAAACCTTGCTTGCTTACAGCCTTTGCATACTTTAAATAAATTCCTAGAAGTATTATTTGCTGGGTCAAAAACTTTAGCCAAACTGCCCTCCAGGATGGCTTGTTTTTCTAGGTTTCTGGATTCAATTTAGACCATTTTAAATACAAGATCTGGAACAATTCTTCTCTCCCATCTTGTGTATCATTTTTTCCTCCATTTGGGGAAAGAGAAAAGAACCTTAGATCAACTCACATCTCAGCAGGGTCTGTTTTCTATAAAACTATGGATAAAGACATGACAATAAACCCACAATACCCTTTAAAAGAATTCTTGGTAACTGATTCAGTCAATAGCAGTTTTCAGAGCATGAATTTTCTATATATCTTTGATTGTTGGCCGGAAAAACTCACTGCAAGACAATAATTGGGCAACACTTAGGCTGTGACTGAAAGGGCCAACCAGCTGTTCCATCCGTTCATGAAAACTTCAGCCATAGGGATGCTGTTCATGTATTCCCCAAAGCTTGTGAGCCCCTGCTGTGTGCCAGACAGCAGTGTGGATGCTTGGGACATGTTAATGTACAGACCAGACAGTAGCTCCCTCTTTGTGCAGCTGTCTTCACGGTGTGTATCTTTATAGGCATGTATGTATCAGGGGAGGGCGCAGCCAATAACCAACACTGAATTACTTAGTATCTTAGACAATGGCCCATGTTTTGAGAACAATGTAGATATGAGGTCAGAGTGAAGTAAGATGTCAGCCTCACTGACATTTGGACCAAGACCCCCAAGAGAGGAGGAAGGAGAGGAGAGGAAGAAAGGATGCTGACTTATCAGGGAAGCCTGGCAGGGATGTGTCTGAAACAGGGCCCCGAAGTAGAGATGTACCATGATCCAAGACATCAAGGTGACTTTCCTGGGCTTCAAGCTATTACTGCATACTGATGAACACAAAGCCAAAACATATTCAGCCCTAGCTCCTACCGTGATTGTGTTCCTCTAAAGCTCTGACTTCAGCTGCCAGTGTGTCATGCAGGGCCAGATCCTGGGGAGTGTGTCCTTTCTGTGCAATGTAAAGTACAAAACACGCTCTGCGCACATCTTCATCAGGATGGGTAAAATGGGAAATGAATCGGTCCCTGAAATTTCAAAACATTCTTTCATGAGTGCCAATTCTTTTTCAAACTCAGCTACATAGAATGTGGGGTACCCTGGGAAATTAATGAAGTAACTTCTAAAGTAAAAATATGGTCCATTGAAATATTTAGGCTTATTGATGAGAAAAGGTATAAATAATTCCATTTGGAGGTCAGTGAAATTCTGAAAATTATGAATCCGTAAATGCTTAAGGTTCAGCCAAGACAACTTACTTCTCTTTTACAGTGTATGAAACTGAGAGTTTAAACCCATATTTCTTTCTTTATTAAACCCAATTTTTAAAGTGCCTTTGTGCAGATGAGGACCTTCGAGAAATTGTTCCTGAGGAGTTACTCTGAACACAGGCCCCTTGCCTAGTCCACAAAGCTACACTTTCTTTCACAGTAGGTCTTTCCCAGGGTCATTGTGTTTCCATCAAGGGCTGACTGATGAATATATTTCTAAATACCACTAATAGTGAGATAGTTTCCTATTACCTTTCCTTGAAGTGATCATCAGTTCTTCCCTTTTTAATGTGCTGTGTGGCACTCTTGGATATTGATTGAATCACTAAACTTTCTGGTTTCCTTGAAGGAAAATGTAATGTACACATCATGAAAACCAAACCAGGGCTATAGAATACAGCGAGATTTTCCAAGTCCAGCTGCATGGTAGAACCCATAGGGTAGAGTTTACCTTCAACCTCAGTGAACTAGGAAGATGAGATGTTTCAGTCTGATTTGTTAATAGATACAACCTAAATCTTTTATTGAGTCTCATTCTATTGTTTCTTCTCCTCAAGTGGCTTCTTTTCAAGAATGTAGTTTTTATTAATAGAGGCATTATGTATAGCTTTTAAACATTTTAGGACATTTCCACTAATAGGTACTTTGAGATTAAGGTGTTTGTTAAGAAAATAACCATCAGAGGTAGACTTTGCCCGTGTCCTGGGTCTGAGCAAGTACTGCTCATATGTCCTGCATCTGGTAAGAATAATTTCAGGATGACTGATACAGAATTTTAAAAATGGGCATTTTTGTAATTATAATTAAAATTGCATTTTTTCATATTTTTCCAGATTTTTCAGATGGTCTTAGTTTGTCATTACTTTTCAGACTCCTCATTTTCTTTGTCTTACATTAAAATCTTACCCAGAGCTCTTATAAATCTTAAGATTTCTACCTCAGATTTTTAGCTTAATAGAACTGAAATGCACCTTAACTTTCAGCGTCCCACCACCACCACCACCTTTATTACCATAGTCTCTTTAAATCAAATAGATTGAGGAATGGTCCTGGGTGAGGCAAGAAAGTGAATGTATTAGGTGACTGGAAGTGTGCTGGTGTACTGAACACAATGCATATAAATCCCAGATATCCTGCCTAGTCAGTGTATGATCTCCACGTTAGAGATGAAGAGTCCAGCCCAGGATGAAATTGCCCAAGTCACATAACTTATAAGGCACAATGGTGGCATCAATTATCAGCTATTTTTAATGAAAACTACATAACTTTCCAATCTTTCCTTTCTCTTCTCCTTTCTGCCATTATCTTGGGCCATTTTCCCTAGACAGAGTTTTAAATTTTTCAGTTGGATTATAGGTTTTTTGTGTATGTTTGGAAGGGTTTAAAAACAAAAAACAAAAAGCCCTTCACTGCTTTGCATAATTCTACCAGAGAGCCAGAACCATATCCATCTCATAATTTTGGGAGCTGGCAGTGAAAGTAGAGACTAAACAAAAACAGTCATGCATTGAACAATTATTTATTGAACAAATACATATTCTAAAAGCTGTGCAGGGTGCCGAGATTAGAGAGAAGAATGAGACTTCCCTGCTTCTGTCCTCATGGATACCCATGTTGATGGAAGGAGGGACATGGAAGTTAGAAGTGTGGTAGACAAAGGAAAGGGGAAAGGTAAAGGGTGTGTGGAAGAGGGAGGGTTAGAAATTAAGCTTTAGCGAATGAACACAGGCTCAAAAAGAGAAATACCATATGTTCTTACTCATATGTGGGAACTGAATTTTACTTAAAGGAAGAAAAACCCCTATATATAAGTTGATATATAAAAAATGCACAACTAAGTGAAGAAGGGACAATATAAAGAATAGAAAGAAGGAGGAAGGGAACTAGCAGAGGGAAGTGAAGATTAGGGAAGGTGGGATGGGGAGAAGGGTCAATGTAGATACATAAAGAGGGAGAGGATAATCTCAATGTAAACAACGCAACTTCATGAGTACATTGGAAAAATAGGGGAGTATAACCCAAATATGCATTTGTTTTACTACATATTAGTCATAAGACTCTATAAACCTTGTAAGTGGATAAAAGTGTAATGAAAAGTGATATGATAGTTGCATAATGGAAAAAGCCAATGCTGTATTACTCTGTATCCCACCATCATTTACCGATAAAAGGACGGGAAAAAAAATTAAGCTTTAGTCAGTAGAATGGACTGAAGATGCATTGGGCATACTTGTAGGTAATAGACCTTGAACTTGAGGGAAGTAAATAACAAATCACAATAACAAAGAGAAATGGGCATGGCAGATGGGGCAGAGTTGTTTATAGAGCACTTTAATTAAGTGCATTTTCTCTTGCCTTCCTCTCAATAAAAATGGGTTGTTCCTGTAAGGAAGCCGAATAAGAGATCATAATATTCAACCAAATTCTTACCATTTTGCTATTTTAAGTATATGGAATGGAAGCATAGTAGATTCATATGAAAATTATTAATTAAAGTAGATTATGGCACCTAATGCCTGCAGCTGTAGCCCTGTGGCATCCAATCCCGTCAGATCTCCGAAGCTAAGCAGGGTCGGGACTGATTAGTACTTGGATGGGAGACCCCCTGGGAACACCAGGTGCTGTAGGCTTTCCAGACAGACCCAGCAACCCATTCCCAAAAATCAATCTGCCATTGAAAACCCTATGAATAGCAGAGAAGCATTGGCAATAGTGTTTTGCCTGTTGCATGTAGTGTTGCTGAGTCAGATACCAACTCTACAACACCTAACAACAACAAAAACAACACGGCACCTAACAACAACAGCATAGTAATTTTTAATCACACCCCTCCTTAAATGACAAGCTTCACTTGGGGGAAGGTAAACATTTATTACCCACTTATCTTTCTTCCCACTTGGCTTAATCCTGTAACTTGAAAAAGAATGCAGCAGTCTCTCAATAAATATGCAGGGTCTGTGCTTGAACATATATTAACTTGTTTGTCAGCTAACAATTCAGCTCCGTGTTTCCAGTGTCCTATGAAAGGACTACTCTCCTCAGCACATGGGATGTTGAGGGAGCTATTTCTGTTTGGGAAACTATCATACATGACGTTTATAGTGGTAAAACAAATTTCCTTAGGAACCAATAATAATAATAATAATAACCTTCATAATGACAGTCTGTGACATGGAATAAGGATCATACACTAATTATATGAGAGTGAAGAATATTTGAATATTCTTTGGAGAGAATTGGTGTCCAAGATAAGCATGAGAAACATTATGAGGTATGGAAAAATGTCACAGAGTGATTGCAGCTGCCCATTCGTTCTTGGGGCTTTCGATCATTTTTGAGAATATCATTGTTGAATATTGTTCATCTCAAATGCTTCCAAGTATGAGGTTTCTTTGGCGAGCATGTTGAAAATCAATCTAGTTGAAAGGATTTATTACATTTAATTTATGATATCATAGATGTGAAAATCTATTTTAATTGATTTTTCCTCAGTTACTTTCTATGAAGAATTTTGGCCTTTTAAGGTTCTATTTTGAGGTTGAGAAGTAAGGAAAGTCAAGTTGAGGGTATGGCTGTTACAGATAGCTTACATGTCTACAGCTTTCCATGGTTTTTAATTGCTTTCCCAGAGATGAGAGTTGAAGCCAGCACACTGATTTATGATTGAGTGAGCTGGGGCAAGTCCCACTTTCTTCTGTGATATAGGAATACTAATGATACTTACCTTATAGGGTACTGGGAGGCTCAAAAGAGATAAGGATCAAGCGAGAATTAATATCCAGTACTTCACAAAATGCCTCACACTTCATAAGCAAATCCTTTCAGAAACATTGGTTGAAAACAGTGAGTAGTTTTGGAAAGGAGGTATGTTTGTTTACCTTCACTGTAGAGTTGTAACAATAGCAGCAGCAACAATTATAATAGATCCGTTTTATTGAGCTGGCTAAGTGCTAAGTGCTTGATGTACATTATTTCATTAGTGTTCTGCAACTGCTGTAAAAGAAAGTTTATTGTCATTCTGTGGAAAGGAGGGATCCAGCAACATGCCCAAACTCCCACATGCAGCTGGTATGCCTGGTGCTAGAAGTTAATCTAGGCCTGGCTGTAAAGGCCTCTTTCTTAGTCATATTGCTGCCTGAAGGAACAAGAGCTCTGCATCCTGCCCTGTTCCCTAGGGGAGGAGACCAGACACTTCCTCTTTGGGGACCTACAGGAGAGTCTGTGTTCTGTGCCTGAGTTCCCTGCGGCCAGGCTCTGCTGCTTCCCCTGACAGTTTTGTTAATTAGTATTCTGGGGCTATTTCGAAAACAAGAATCAGTACTCATATTTTATGTTTATTGGTAAGTATAAAGGACAAGTGTTACTTGTTTTTTATGGCTAGCCATGATATAAGGTGTCTTTTTAAAATATGAAGTGAACAATAGTCCTGGTGGTGTGCACATATGGCAGAACATTGTGCAGATGTGTGTGGCTAACTGGATTTGGGGAGCTATCGCTGCATCTCATGTGCTTCTCAATTTGTCGGCTTCTCTTATTTTCTCCATTTTTTTTCCAGCCAAAATTTCCCCTCTACCTCCTGCTGAAAAACAGCAATGGTGAGGTAACTTATTTAGTCTGATTGTAGAGTGGGCAATAGGTGACTGGAGTGAGGGTTAACGCTCTTTATTAATTTTGTTTGACTTCCATGAGCCTCTGCTGTTCAGCAAGGCCTTCATGTTATATCCCTCCCTTCGAGAGGTTCCCACAGCGTGCAAGACTGAGGTGTGAAGGGATGCTCTCAGCACTGTGGCTTCTGTGACTCTCCTCATTACCAGGGTAAGGGAGACCACTTTCTGAGTGCATTTCTGAAGCTTTCTTGGCATTAACTTGGCTCTGTCCTGTGAGCATGGACATTTTCCAAGGTGTTTCCCCATTCTCAAGAGCTCCATGGAGATCATATTTGTGGGAAGCAACTCCACAAAGTAATGAGTAGATGAGTCGATGGGCCTGCCTGTGGTGCCCACCCAGGCTCTCAGCTTGTCTGCCTAGCTGGTGGCTCCTGCCAAGGATCTGTGAGGAGAGTTAGTACAGCTGACAGTGGCTGAGCCTGGTGTGAAGGGAAATTATGGTGAACTCTTATTCTAAAGGTAAAGATATGGGTTAATGCAAACGTCTGTCCTTTAACTGAAGAGACTGTGGAGAGGATTTACTTCTAACAACAGTGGTAGTAGTTCTAGAATGTAGGGTAGTCAGCTGACCATTTTTAAATTTGAGGATTTTATGGGAAGTTAGTTATCTGAAGCATCAATGAAATCTTTTCTTCTCTCTTTTGCAGTTTACTTGCAACTTGCTTCTGCCTAAACAGAGAATTCAGGAGCTCTCCTTCACTGAAGAGAGGGTTATTTTAAAGTTTAGATGGATTGCTTAGCCCCACCTCTCCGAATGTCAGCAGAAGTGGTAATTACCAAGGTCAAGGGGCCTCAAGGATGTGGAGAAAAAACCTTGCCTAGAGGCTCTCTCTGGACAACTTGAAATGACTAGTTCCTTTCTTTTGAAGCCCTCGGTTTCTAATTTTATCCTCTGATCTCTAGACTAGTAGGTTAAAGGGAATACATTGAGATGGAATGGGAGCTAGGAGGAGGTGGAAGGGGAAGCATCAGGAACCTGAGCCACCGTCCCACAAGCCAGTGCCTAGGCCAGCAACAGGTAGCAGTTTCCAGAGAAGGAGACAGACCCTTGAAGACAAGACTCACCTTGCCACCTTCACACACTTGGCTGAGGCAAGTCAGAGCCTTATACGCTGCGTGAACTGCCCGTGGTAGCCTTGCTGTTTCTGTACTTGAGACAGTCATGACAGAAGGTGTTAGTTCTTAGAACCACAACAATTGTGAACTCACATGCAAGTAGAAGCTTTATTTCCTTAATTTACTTAATACCAAGGCACAGAGCTGCTTTTGGATATCCTGCATCCCCTTGCCACCTGGCCCAGATGTGATCTTGTGACTGACTTTCATTGCCTTCTTCCACACATCATTTCTTCCCTGGCTGTATCCTCCCAGGCCTCCCACCTGTCCCTATTCTGATGGCTCAGGAAATGCCACTGAAACAAAAATACCTGCCAACAAATTCTTGAATGCATTATTGGCACTAAGCAACATAGTGACTGAGTTCTTACATGTGCTTTCATTTGGGGTGAAATTTTCAACTCCTGAGAGCACTGCAAATAAATATAAATAGACATCTCTGCCATTAGCCCTGTTAGAGAATACATAAGCATTTATTTCCCTTAAGGACAAAATCAAGCCTTAAAAAGGATAATAAACATAATAAGGTTCATTTCCTTTTTGTGCCCATCCATCCAGTAGTATCAGCTGCTATAGCTTGCATGCGAAAACAGATAAAGATATTTCATTGTGCTAGCAAACATCTGCTCATCACCATTATCACAATTTTGTTTCTATTCTTCATCTAGTTTGGGGTAAGTGGGGTGTTGGAGTGTTGTAATTTCCTCAGGATTAAACCCGAGGGGATGAATACAAAACTTTATTCTGTTGTACTTTCCAATATGTTCTGCCTTCCAGTAAAGGATATTTGCTTGCTCTTCCCCGCCTCCAGTGCCTTTGTGAGAATATTCTCATGACCTGGAATATCCTCTCTCTTTCATCCGAGCTAGATCTTCTTTCTGCCAGACTCCACCTTGGACTTTCTGTTCTTTTCACACTGGTCCTAACCCATGGGAGAGTGCATTGTCAGTTTGCAAAGGCTTCAGGTATATTGTGTTGGTTTTTAATGTAACTTTAAGTTCCTTTTACATGTATCTCTGCATTGTACCTACACAGAAGCTGGTCTGCTGTTAAATATATAGAAATGGAAGTCAGGAACCTTGAGAGTCTTTATATGTGTGACCTTGGACTCTGTCTCCATTTCCCTGGGCTTCAGTGTCCCCATTTGTGGAATGGAGGATAATTCTTTCCATACCGATCACACACACTTGTGGTCAAGAACTGCAAGTATTGAAGTGTGTTAAAATGTACTTTGTAATATTTACCTCATAATGAATTATACTTCTGTATTTTGAGTCTCTGAAAATTAAGAACAGTTTCTTATATGGTAGAGCTGTATCGTATGCAGATTTAGCAGGTAGTAAATTCAGTTTATATGTAGTGTCCCTCTGAACCTAAGCCTTTACTGACATTTCTCCAGGGAGGGGAAAGCTATAGGTGAAATGCTACAGAAAAAGAAGAAATAATTATTTTTTTGGCTTTTAAGCTTCTAAGAACTTAGATCCTAGTAATTTTTGTTTTTGTTTTCTTTGTGGTGCTGGGGGAGCTGAACCCAGGGTCTCATACATACTTTGCAAGTACTCTGCCACTGAGCTGCACCCCTGGGTCTTTTTTATTTTCTAAATTCAGACAGGCTCTAAGTTACACAGGCTGCCTCTGGCCTCAAACTGGTAATCCTCCTACCTCTGCCTCCTGAGTCGCTGTGATTACAAGTGTGTGCCACCACACCTGGCTAGATCCTAGTAGTTTAATGGTAATTTGACCATTATTTCAGGAGTTTTTACAGGTAATGGTGACCATATATAATGTTTAAGTACTGATAACAACCAAACGACATTTGCATTTTATGTCATGAAGTTGAAATTATTTAGCTTGGTGCTGAGTGGACGCTCAAGAAATATTGAATACTTTATAATAAAATAGGAAGTTAGAAGATGGATGAACAAATAATAACATTTGCCATTCAGAAAATCTTAGACATTTATACTACCTATTATTTGATTTTAAAGAACTCCTAAAAGCACTCATTATCATCCCTGGAATAAAGTAAAGTATTGAACTCAGTGTACATGAAATCATTTAGAACATAGCAATGTTTTGTTCAGAGTTTCAGCTACAGTCTTGCATATGGCCGTTTATGGAAGCACGCACAGCCACACACACACATGTGCAAGCACACACACACACATACACACACACACACACCCTGGGGAAGGGCCAATGTTACTCAGATAGTAAACTTTTAAAAGCCTCAGGTCAATCTATAGTTGGATTTTTTTTTTCCTCTTATGGCCACTGGCTTCTGATGTTAAAGAACCCTAGTTGTCGTATTTGTCTGCTTAGGTAGTAAAATTTCCCTAAGTAGATAAAATTATAGACAAGTAAAATTATCATATGCTTTGAACAATTGACATGCCTTTATCACTCCATCTGGGAGCTGATGATGGTGGAGTTGAATTTGGGAGCAAAACAACATGGGCATATGGAGAGAGGGAAAGAAGCGGCATTTGAATACCTTACTTTTGGTGAAGATATTAATGATCAGAAATACCCATGGCTGTTGAAGACTCCTTTGAGATTTCATAGCAGATCTTCCCACCCCTAAAAATCAATAAAAACAAAACACAGATTCTGTTTGTGATTTTAAAGAGCAAGAAGAAATTTAAGCCAGTCTGGCTGTATTGAAAGTGACTTTTCTGAGCTCTACATTTACTTCATCTCATCTAAGGAGACCACTGGACTGGCTTTCTCATCCCCGGTCCCTGAGCATAGTACACATTGAGTATCCCTTATCTGAAGGGCTTGAGACTGGAAATGTTTTGGATTTGGGAGTTTTTTTGCATTTTGGAATATTTGCATATACATAATGAGATACTGTGGGTGTGGGACCTAAGTCTAAACATGAGATTTATTTACATAGCCTGAAGTTAATCTTATACCATAGTCTTAATAATTTTTTTCATGAAATCTTCATGGTGTGAAATTTTCCACTTGTGATATCATGTCAGTGCTAAAAAAAGTTTCAGATTTTGGAGGACTTCAGATTTTGGATGTTGGGTTAGGGAGTGCTCAACGTGCACTGGTACTGAGTAGTGATTATGACCTACAAGGAATACAGAGCTGGGTAAAGGCATGTAATTTCTCCTCTGGGGAGCCTATAGGACTGGATCTAAAGAAAATAGAATGGTATTAGAAAAGAGGAACTGAGTTATCTTTTGTGAAATAGTTTCTAGTTCTTTAGCTACCATGTGTGACTTACAGTGTATGTTGTAGACAGAGCCACAACTCGGCTTTTAAATTAATTATTTATTTATGTAATTATTTATTTTCAGTACTAGGGGTTGAACCCAGGACCTCCCCCATGCTAGGAAGTGCTCTACCAACGAGACGCACCCCCAGCCCTATTTTTTACTTTTTGAGACAGGGTCTTGCTAAGTTACACAGGCTACCTCTGGCCTCGAACTTGTGATCCTCTGCCTTCGCCCCCAAGTTGCTGGGATTATAGGTGTGCTCCATGGTACTGGGTTTAAATGAAGTCTAGATAAAGGAGGAATCCTTTTGTGATGGTGACTCAGACCCTCATCTGTTCCTGGGTGGGTGTGAATAAAATTGGACTTTATTTGAGATATAATGTACATTCAGTAAAATGATCCTATTCCCACTGTACAGCATGAGATGTTATGACAAATGTACCATGCAACCGCCAATACCATCAAAACATAGAATATTTCTATTATTGTGAAACATTCCTGTGTCCACTGAAGCGAGTCTCTATCCCTTGGCAGCAAATTGTCTGCTTTTGTGTCTGTAGATTGATTTTTGTCAGTTCTCAAATTCCGTAGGAATGGAATCATTTGTGCCTGGCTTCCTACACTCAACATAGTGTTTCTGAGATTTCTTTGTATGTTTGTGTTATGTCAGTAGCTTGTTCGCTTTTTTCTTGCCTCTTAATATTCCATTTGGGATGTCCCACAGTTTATCCATTCAGCTTCTGGTGGACGTATGAGTTGTAAGTAGTTTTTGACAGAGCAGATGTTTCCGTCAAAGGAAACATTCCTGGATAAGGCCTAGCCATTCACAGTAAAAGTGCCAGGGGCGGCATTGAACTTCTCTGAGGTTTTAGACTGCTTCCTCTGACCTCATTTATATGGAACAAGTGTGTCCATCAATATCATATAAGTTGGTTATCCACAAAAGAAATTATTCAAAAATTCTCCATTAGTTGATTAAGCTCTCATAACCATTTGCCCCAGAAGATCATTTTTCTTCTTGCTTTTAAAAACTGTCATAGTAGTAAATCACCTCAAAGACGAATAGAACCAAGAAATGAAGGGAAATATACTTATCCTGTTCTTCTAGTTAAATTTTAATTAAAAGTGATTCAGAGTCCTCAAAGACAAAGTTCCTGCTGTTAAGGCACTGCTTAGAAGAGAATCTATGTATGCATGTAGACATTGTAAATATTTCACAAGTACATATCTATCATCTCTCTCTATATATCAAACTAAAAATTCTAAATATTGTCAGAATTCTCTGTGGCTTGAGTGGCAGGGGAGGCCAGGGGCAAAGGAAACCAAAGAAGGCCTTGATTAATAGGGAGGTAGAGCCAGGCACAGTGGCGCACGCCTGTAATCCCAGCGGCTCGGGAGGCGGAGGCAGGAAGATCGCAAGTTCAAGACCAGAGGCAGTCTGTGTAATTTAGCGAGACCCTGTCTCAAAAAGTAAAAAAATGATCTGGGGGTGCAGCTCAGTGGTCCAGCACTTGGAAAGCATGCAAGTGCAAGGCCCTGGGTTCAACCCCAAGTACTGGGGGGGAAAAAAAAAGGAGGTGGAGGCACATTCCCAGAGGGGATGGGTTTGGACACAGGCAGGGCAGTCAGGTCCATTTGGAAGAGAGTGAATCATGGCCCTGGTGAGAAGTACTGAATCTTAAGATTATATAGCTAGCAAGTGGCCAAATTAAGGAGCATCCTATAGGTTATACTGCAAAGTTTAAATTTTTCTTGGAAGCATTTGAGACCTATTAAAATGTTTTAGCAGGGAAGTGATGTCATTAGAATAGTATTTAAGAAGATTTAATTCCTGTCTTAATTTTCACATTTGTATGTAGCACACATGGTTGTTTACCAGTTCAAGTAACTAAATTATCCCAAGAGGGAATAATACAAAATTTTCCATAAGCCGATTACACTGATTTAGCTTTCTTGTCCCAAACAAGATTATGTTCCTGTACACTGTATCTCTTACGGTGTCTTATATGTCCCTGAAATACAGGAAACCATGACTTGTTAATTTTTATCATTCTTCCATTTTATTATTCTTCCATCATTCTTCTGTCTTATCATTCTTTCATTTTATCATTCTTCCATCGTTTCTTCTTAAGGACTTAAGGATTAGGGCTAGTTATTCCCACTGTGAAAGGAAATGGCTTAACATTGAAGAAGAGTGGGAAATATAATTTTCTGACTTCATTTAATCAGGACTGTCCTGCAAATTATGTTGCCAAACTTCCTCTCCAGAATGTTAAGTCTCTGTGTTTTTTCCAATTGAAATGATGGTAGAATGAATAATTACTTAACTAATCAGTTTATTTAGAAATGAAATTTTATACCAATAAACATTGACAATGACAATCAGTAAGGAGACAGTGGAAAGTAATGTTTGTAATATGAAATATATACACTGAGCTTATAAATATATCTTGTCTCCTAATTTTTGGCATTTATATTTGTTGAAAGCTAAATTGAAGAAGAAACTTAAACAGTTTCCTTATTAAAGATAAGTCTTTTAATCAAACAATGCCACAAATCATAAAGTCTCTTCTGATTCACAGTTCATAAAGTTTGTTCTATGGGAATTGATTTTTTTGTTTAAAAAGCATTGCTGCAGATGTATAAAATGTGGCCATCAACATAAAACATCAAGAATGTTTGGTTTGGATGGAGTAGATTATTTTGAAAAGTGTAATCATAGAGCTATCCTCAGATTGAGTTAGTTTACTAACATGATTTGCTTTTATTTCCGAGCATATGCTGTTCAGAGTACACATATATGATATGTGTATGGTATATTCATACACTGTTCAGAATACACATATATGATATTTGTTGTTGTTGTTAGGTGCCGTCGAGTCGAGTCCAACTCATAGCGACCCTATGTACAGCAGATCGAAACACTTGCCGATTCTGTGCCAGGCAAACGATCTTATTTATGTTTAAGCCCATTGTTGCAGACACTGTGTCAATCCATCTGGTGGAGGGTTTTCCTCTTTTGCGTTGACCTGCCACTCTTCCAAACATGATGTCCTTCTCCAGGGATTGTTCTCTC